>JAVDBV010047635.1:0-35421 GCA_032619315.1 Piper longum
TCAGTATAGATACTCTTAATGCCCGCTAGAGGTCTGTGACAATGCCTTCATTAGATGAAGCATTCAAGGCTCACCCTGCGCATCCACATGACCATTCTCACTTGGACTTCGGATCCCAAACCTAAGTCCCTGACTCCCACCTATGGTCGCCCTTGCCGGAGGCGACATACTCCCCCAACTACAACTCCGATGTGACTCTCATTGACCTCGCCGGTGATTATTTTTCTGATGATCTCATTGGTCCATGCGAGACGTGGGGGGTGTTCTACTTAAAGAACCACGGTGTTCCCATGCAGCTCATTGACGCTGTTGAGTCCCAAGCTCGGCTATTCTTTGAGCTTCTGGTGAAGGAGAAGGTCATAGTGGCGAGGGCGCCTGATGGGTAGCTGCCTAGGGTGCTGCTAGTATATTCTCTTTCTTCTCCAAGCACTTGTGGTCTGAGGGCTTCACCATCGTTGGGACGTCTCAAGTGCAACATGCTCGCCAACTCTGGCCTCAAGACTACTTTCAATTCTGGTAAGTATGAGTGGTATGACGTAAATTTCTACTTCATGATTATTCCTAGTTTAGGATCCATTTTTCTTTTTTCAGGTTAAGGTGAAATGAAAAGGAATATATATAAACAAATCCGATTGCTAGTAATTAGTTCGTGGTTACGATAATAATGATTAACCAAATTGATTCCTCCTTATTTACAACTGCACTCCCCACTTCAAAGTTTTCCACTTTTCTAAACTCGTATAGGAAGTTTCCGATATTTACTAATCGACTCCTTTGAGGATATAATTGCATTCTAATTAAAACCAAATTTCTTCATAAAATATTTCATGCACTCTTCATCTTATTTTCCCCAACTTTTAAGGGTTTTAATTAATGAGGCAGTGGATGTAAAAACCAGTCACTTTGTTTTATAGTTTGCTACTATCGTAATTGATATTAAACTCATGCTGCGACCGTAGCCCGGCCCGATGGAATAACATCGTGTACTCTTGTAAGCAACAGTGCTAAGTTGAACCATGGTTCATGTATAAAAGATTACCGACCAAAAATAATGAACCTTAGCATGCACTTCTCATAAGATTCAAAAGAGCAGATGCAAGGAAGGCTTTTATTATCCTAACCATCTAATATTCCCTCCCTTTTGCAAGCAGTGATGGTATGGAAGAATTCCAGAGAGAAACGAAGACATTAGCACAGAAATTCGTATGGCTCATACTGGAGCCATTGGGTGTCACCAAGGAAGACTTCAATTGGGCAGGGCCTGCTGGTGAGTTCCTGGACTCTTGTGCATGCCTACAGTTGGACTCGAAGCCCAGATAGAGTAATGGAGCTACCGGAGCACACGACTCTTCACTCCTCACTATAATCCACCAGATCATTGCCAGTTATGGCCTCCTCCAAGTTAAAGGGTCAATGTACTCCTCTCGCTGGAACCCTGACCATCAATGTGGGTGACCTACTACACGTTCTATCCATTGGCAGGTTTAGGCCGTGCTCTCCACCGGGCGGTGGTGGACGGCCCGAATCACCGTGTTTCAATCGTGTACCTATGAGGTCCACCGCTAGGCGCCCGAGTCACCCCCCTTGTAAAATTTGTCGGGGCAAAGGCACCCGCACCATGCCGGAGTGTCAGCTACCTGGAGTATCTTCGCATGAATGCTACTCAATTCAGCGAGGCAGTGGGCTTTCTTCGGCTTCTCCCCCCAAGAGAGGAGAAACAAGACGCGAATAGGTTGTGATAATTTGGTAAACAACCCTCTTAAGGTTTATTCTTATTTCGGCCGTACACAGTCATGAAACGTTGCTCCGTGACTCTGACTCTGTCTGGTTAAATGACAAGTCAATGACTGTAAGCTCGCATACTTGATTCAGGAAACAAAGCCAGCCAGCCATAAATATTTCATCTTATGTGAACCTGTTCGATGTCGGCAACATAGTTGTCTTCTTTTTGAAATTATTGAAAATATGGTCACATCATGTACGTACTACTATGCAAGACAGCACAATGACAATGAGTAGACATCTTCAGAAATCAGAAGCCATGTCACCTCTTCCACAGAACCCATGTGGCTGCCTCGTCCCAGCAGAAGAATCAGAACAAAGATAGGACAGCCCTTGTGCTCCACAAACTTAAAACATGGTGTGAGAATGAGATGGTGATAGAATAGAATGAAAACAAAAAAGCGAACGTCCAAGTTCAGTTTGCAGAATGATCAAACTTCAACAATGCTCAAGTTGACGTCTTTTAAAATGAGAAACGAATAATGGGTGCGACATTAATAGAAGTTAACTGACCTCATTTTTTTTAAGGTCTTCACTGTTCTGCCTCAGTTTTTCTTCCCGGCACCAAGCTCACAAAGTGTACATTCGGCTATCTGTTCGTACTGAATGCAGGATCATTTGCACCCTTATATGACATCAAAATACAAGAAATGTGTACAACCCAACAAAGCACATTATACAGCAGCAAAATAATGTGCAAGGACCACATCGTTAAACGTAGCAATATTTCATTATAAAAATTCGCCAACACAAGGGTGTGTTACGATCTCTTCACGGAGGCCAGGCTTTGAAGATTAAAACTTCTTGCATATTCCTCCTAATTATAACAGATAAAAGTATTAAAACAAACAAAGAAAATGGAACGAGATAAACATTGAACAAAGCATTGGTTACAATTTGTAACTTCGGGAAATTCAGATCCTTTAACTTTGAATAATCTGAATGAAGAAGCCAAACAAATTATTCTCAACAAACACTAGAATTTATATAGATAATCATAATTATCTTACCAAGTACCAACCATGCACAGGCTATCGTTTTCAACTTTTCAGTACCTTGTTACATAATTAGAATAAACTAGACTCACCTGAAAAGCTTTGAGAAGAGAAGAGTGATGCTGTTGCTCCGTTAATGCAGCAGCACACTTTTGCTTTAAGGTTTCACAAGTTTTTTGCGCTGTATTAAAATGAGATTGCACCTTCTCTAACTACTGCAGGAAGGCAAACAGCATACAGAAATTTGAATTATTATCAAATATTAGAAGTTAAATGCAAATTTATGATATAGAAAACATCTTTTGTAATTTTTTCATTTTAAATTTGCATATATAGTAAGAAATCAAATCAGGTATTTAAATTTAGTTTTTGAATTATTAATGTGATTTTTCTCTTGTGGATTCCAACTTTCTCCCCCATTCTCCTGGACTCCGACATATTATTCCTTCTCTTCTCCTTTGTGGTGATTTCTGACTTTCTCCATCCTTCCCAAACCACGCCTTCCCATAAAATACATTACAAACCATAGATAGTTTTCCAAAGAATATTTATCTTTCATGAATCTTCTAGTCACGCCCAAATATGAAAAATAATGAATCCAGCAAATATGATTCAACAATGAAGCTTGCAATAAGGTTTTTATAAAATTAGGAATTCAGCAAGCCTTCATTCAAATTTTTCTACCAAATCAATATGTTTAGATAAATATCCATGGACCCCAATCAGCTTAAGCTTCTAGTAAGTGGTAAGTCAATACAATGTTCACAACTTCCAATTATCTATGCTTTCAAGTTAAAATAAGAAATAATAGCATATAAATTGATGCTTCCATTCTAAGGACTTCTGTTCATTACCTGTTGTGTTCCTTTCAGAATTCCTTCCATGCTGCCGATAAGTTTTGTACGAGATGCTGCATCTCCTATCGCATCTTGAAACTAAGCAGATTAAAAGTATTTTGTATCAAAGCCAGAACTTTAAAAAAAGTACACAAACGGATACATATGAAAAGCAGTCATCAATCCTACCTGTGAATAATATTTGCGAGCCTTTCGATGTTTTTCCTGTTCAAAGGAAGGCCATTTTTTAATTAGTCAATTATTCAAGTATTTCAAGCACATGCACAAAGTAGACTATTATCGAGAAAAATTATGCACAAAGTAGACTATTATCGAGAAAAATTAAAGCTGTTCTGAAAATCGATGCTCATACCTGCAGTTATTGTTGGGTTAATCCCACGTCTCATTTGGAGGCAACTAGTAATTTGTATATATATTAATAGAAAAGTCTTAATTCTTAAGCTAGCTTTTAGATTAAAAGAGGCCTATAAACCTAAACCTGTTGCAAGTCACTTCTGAGGCTCGAATGGCCCAACAAGTGGTATCAGAGCTAGGTTAATTTTGGTATTTGTGTTACTTCAATTAGCCACATAATTTATCGGTCGATCGTCCGAATTTGTATCTCCCAATAGTCAACTAGTCAACTGAGAGGTAATTACATTTTGGCAAAAGCAAAAAGCACCAACTTTCTTCTAGACTAATAACTAATTATAATCATTCCCACCATTACTTCTTAAATGAGGAAACCAAAACCGACTTATAATAATAGCATGCATATTATCTCTACCATCGACCGAGTTCCAAATGATCAGGGTTGAAGATGTAAATCCCATTCCACCACTTTCCTCAATCGTAAACTAAAACTGTGCCTACATCACAACTCTCAAATTCTTTTCTGTCCCCAATCAGCGACCTCTTAGGCCACCTTCTCCCTAATCCAAATTCAGCTACCAAATGCATTTCATAGTTCATCATGACTGCCACCACGGTCTCCACATGGGGCCTCCGTTAAACATGCACACCAGGTTACACTATGACCACGAATTTTGTGTTTGCAAGTGACAAAAAGGAAGCAACATCGATGCATTATCACTTTGATAAACAATTCTGACAAAAGCTTTACATACTGGATTACTTCAGATGCAGATGGCACCTCATCAAGTTGCCGAAAAAGCAATAAAATTACCCTCAATTTGGAGGCAAGATCCTAAAAAAGAAACAAACTACGTAATATTGTGCACTCTGAAAACCATAGAAACTGTATGAATCATACACGCGTGCACCAACAAACACACACACATGAAAAAAAAAATTATGAACAAGAAAACATTTTCACTACATTTCCAGAGAAGTGCTTACATTCCATAAATAAAAATTCTGGTCATTAATTCCCTTTAACATTTATAACCTCAAATCCTAAACATAAATTGACAGGTCTAAGGAAAGAGGTTATAATACAATATGTGGCATTAATGGATAAGATAATCTAATTTGAAAGAAAATGTAAGAGATTCAAGACTTACAATCTTTGCTCCGTTTAATTTCTCCATGGAGTCATTCAAATGCTGATCAAGATTATTAAAGCAACTACCACTAAATTCAATTTTCGATGTTTTGCTATCCAACTCTGATATCTCAGCTTCCAAATCAGAACGCCAATGTTCACAAATGGGCCAAAAATTAGACTCCTGTTGTTCTAGCTCCTGGAGAGAGTGCAAGATAAAGAAGTGTATCAAAGTGGCATGCCAAAAAAAAATGCATCATTTCAATACACATACTCCTGGATCCTGACATAGAAATTTTGCCAAAATTTCTGGATCATATTATCTCTTTTTTAAATACGCACTACGGAAAATTTAGATCATGCCTGCAAAATCAGAATCAATTCTCTACGATGTTATTTTTTTTTTTTGGTAAATGCGCAAGAAAATTTAGATCATGGCTGCAAACTCAGCATCAATTCTATACGACGTTTTTTTTTTTTTGGGTAAATGCACAGGAAAATAGCTTACCAAGTCCTAAACCAAATATAAGTTTGCAACTAACGGTGATAAAGTACTTGTTCCACATAAAAATTAACTGCAAATCTTACCGCATAAATGAAATAAAAAACTGAAAAGGTAAAAAAGGCCCCATTTTGTACCTTCAATAACTCCAGGACTGGGACAAACTTTGGCAATATAGAATCTGCATCACCTTTAATAATTTGATCAAGTAGATTTTGATTCTCGGTAAAAACTTCAGCCTTCATGTGCTCCTAAAATAGCCAAAAAAGGCTTATGAATTAGCCAGAATTCTGGAACAGAATATGGTGCATTACATTTAGTCTGAGGTCAAACTCATTTGCCATCCATGAGCATAAGCACAAGTAGAAAGAGATGGATAAATAGCAAAGCACAATTTTACTAACCAGGGCAGTAAGATTGGCCAGCACCATCTTTATTGGTTATTTAGTATTACACAATTTATCCTGTAGATTAATCATGATGCAGTCTTCTTTACCAGTTTCATGCGCATGGGAAGCAGCCTACACAAGTAAGAAAAATATAAACCAGCCACGCATTTGTCAGAATTATAGAGAAGAGGCATCGATGCTAATAAAAAAAACTTTTAATTAAAATTTGAATAACAGTACATTGACTTACTATCTACTTTACTCAATCACAAGCACAAATGCACAATAATGTACAGTATTCCAGCAAACAGAAGACCAAGCAACGCCCCAGATCCAATTACGGATCATATCATCAGTAGGAAACGTACAAGAGTTGTTTCCTCATTTTTTTATCCCATTCCAAACGTTAGTAAGATGGTATGTAGTTATATTTAGAGCCTAATTACAGATATTAGAAGCAAAAAAGAGTCACTATCCTAGCAATTAATTGATTCACAAGAGCACATCTTCTTTCTGAACACAGTTTTCTTAAAATCTGTTACATACATAAATACCCACAATTCAGTTTTGCTCAAAAAGCTTGCTCTCATCTCCAAATTTGTGTTGTTTTCTCATTAAACAACTGAGGCACTGGTACATGCCCACAAATTATTCTATGGGGTCAATAGAAAACATAATCATAAAAATAATAAAAATAATAATAATAAAAGAGAGAGAGAAACCTCTCAGCTAATATAATAGGTTTTGCAACATCGGTGAATTTCCTGCCGACAACTTCTCTCCGTCTGCAAGTAGACGACAATATAGAATCCACAAGCTAACAATACGATACTGGTTTTTTTTTTTTACTTATAATACTATAAAAAGCTGGTTTTATTTTAAATATTTTGGCACACATATTTATTCCTATTAATTAATTTAAATAGGCAATTACATGATTCGTTTGAAATATTCAACATTAGTTGTGCCTTTTATCTTCTACTGTGATCTATAGTAATAGTAATTGAGTTTCATGATTATTTATAACAATTAGTATATATGCATCCAAACATATGCTCTCTAAGAGATTGTGTTCTGTGATTATTTTCTCTTTGGAAGATTCTTTATTTATTTATAATAATTAGATAATTTTTAAAAAAAAGATTTCATCTCAGCTAAGCGATGCTTTCTGTATGAAGTTTAAAAGCTAGAGACTATTTATTATCTAAGTATTTTTATAATAAACAAATTTAGAAGTTGGTCATTAAAAAATGTCACTAGTTTCATCAAATTAAATTCTTCAATGAACAAATAAGTTACTTGCTTACCATTTTATAAAATAAGTATACAAATTTCTTTTTGAAGTCTCTTTTTACTACCTAGGTCACTTTCATTTGGTGTGAGTGAAATAAAAAAATACTTGAAAATTTTAAAATGCTTTGTGGTTCGTTGAATTTCTTTTTGCTTCTTACATCACTTTATTGAGTATAAGTAAAATAAAAAAATATTTAAAGATCTCAAAATATATTATAGTTCGTCACTTATATACATTATTTCTCAAGTAGAGTTTACTTCGAAAGTTCTAAATTATAAAGAGAAAATTATTAATTATTGTAATTTATTTTTAAACTTTTGGATGGAACTCTATAACGATCTTTTGGAGTGTTTTTCCATTTTTATTTCTTTGCTCCTTATGAAATAAAATTTTAATATATAATGGTTAGAAACTGCATGCTCCTGTGCAGATGAATCTTCTGAGTCTGGAAGAAAAAAAGATTAAGAAAAGATAAGTAATTTTTTGTCCTCTTTTTTCGTAGCATGGCCACATCAATAACGTTCGCACATCAAGGTTAAAAAATATGGCCGCTCGTCTACCTTCTAATTTCCAATCACATCAGATTTAAATAGATAATTGCGGCCTAAAGTCATCTACTTATAATTATAAATTATGTGCTTCCATCATTTAAAGCATGAGTAAGAACATAGATAAAGACACGACCGGTCAAAGCACTGTTTGTCGACTATATATACCTTGTCTATATGAACATTTTTATTTGATATGAACTGAAACTTGATCCTATAGGCGGATTATAGAATTCGTTTTATTTAGATAGTTTCTAAAAATGACTCTAACAAACTCCAATTTAAAAAGAGAAAGATAATATATTTATTTGTTATACTTTAATTGAATGAATCTTCTTTTTTTCTTAATATGACTACTTTTAATTCTCTTTTTATTAACAAGAGTAAATGAGAAAATAACCTAACAAATCGGAAAGAGATTTTCGCCGTAGATGCTTTTATCCGACGAACCCATTAAAAATTCAGACACCTCCACATTAAAAATGTCCGTGTTTGTTCTTCTAGATTAATGATGGTCGCCACAAGTGGGAAACAAGGAAGACAATTCAAGATAAAATGTGCACACTATAAATCTTATAACATATTACAGAAGAAACCAGTTTCATATGACAAACAATAAAAGAACTACCACACTAATGAACACCAAAAGAAAGCATTACTAGTGGATACACATCCTAAAAACTTTGCCTTGCCAAAAAAGTTGTCCTCTTGACGGACATGTAGTAGCTACAACGGCATGGTAGCACAGGCTTCCACCTATCAAAACTATAAATACTACAAAACAAACACTGAACACAGCATCTTGGTTAGTAATCTGACATAAGCAAAGATGGTTGGTTAGACGCGACGAGTAAGAACAAATTCCTTTCTAGGTTCACCCTAAAGAATGCAAACACACCCCCATACTGGTTGTTAGAATCTAACCTATGGATGATGATAATTTAGATATCTCATACGTTATTTCCACAATTTCACCATCTTATCATGACTAGCGGAGGCTACTAGACCCGTTACGCTCGATGCCGCTAGGGCTGAAATGAGGCCTTCGTGTGCCGCAAGATTCATGGTCTTCTTCTCTGCAATGTTCCATATCTCCAGAGACTGAAAAAGAAAACCAAGGAGGACTGTTATAAGTCACTTGAGCTACACACAAGAAGCACAAAATTATAGTCGAGAGACATCACTCGCCTGATAGCAGCCAATAACCAACAGAGATGGATAAGTTGGGTGGAAAACACATGAATGAAATTTGCTTCCATTGCAACTTAATTCATGCACCAACTCTCCTTCACTTCCTGACCCAAGAGTCCACACACGAACAGAATCTTCACTAACAGAAGCGACGAAATCACCAGTAGGATCCCAACATACTGAGTCCACTGGTTTTGTGTGCCCCTGCAACCGCAAACCACAAATAACAATAGTTGCAACAGCTACCCAATTATCAAACCAGTCAAAAACAATGAGTGTATAAAGTATCCCTGTCATCTCCACACAGGGAAGAAAATTTGCAATGTGATGATCAGCATATTACAAAGTCGCTTAAAAAATGAAATGTGTATCGGTCACCTGAAGTGAATGTCTGCCCACTTGAGTCTCAACATCAAGAATTGATACAATATTCTCAGATGCCGCAGCCAGATATTTCCCCAGACGTGGCTGAAATCGCATCTGCGTAATCCCACCCTGTAGCCAAAAAAACAAATAGAGAAATGCGTATTAAATCTGAAGGGCCAATCAAAAAATGAAATGTCCAAGAGTTGTAATTCTTCAATAGAAGTTTCAAGTTTCAAAGACCAGGTCTTTGATGAACAAAAGACAAGCAAGCATATGCTTGCTCCATCAGAGATCATAGCCCATTGCACAAGGTCCTTTTTGAGACCAAGCCAGGAGTACCACATCCAGTGTATACCTTAAAGACTCTAGCACAGCTGCCATTATTGACACTCCAATATCGAATTTCACCATCTCCGTCACAAGAGCAGATGAGATCCTCTTTATTTGGATGAAAGTCTAACGACATAACAGAAGCTGTATGCCCCGTGAAAGTTCTCAGGGAATAATTTGGCTGAGAAATGAAGAAACTATTGTCAATAATATGAATTTTGTAGAAAGAAAAATGAGATGGAGTAAACAACTCCAGGTACTCACGTTGTCAGCATCCCAAACTCTAACAGTTTTGTCAAAAGAAGAAGTAGCTAGACGAGGCAAGCTTGGACTAAAACGAATGTCAGTTATCAAAAGAATATGTTGTTCTAATGTTGTTTTTGGCTTCAAGGAATCTGTATACCACAACACTGCCTGCAGTTTAAAATTGGACAATTAATGCCACACAAAATAACGTAATCTATAAGCAATAATCTAGCATTCAAGACAGCGGATTCTAATCTACTTAACACCATTCCAAGGAGTTTTAAGGCGGTTGACAATTTCAATGAAGTTCAATTCAGTGTTTACAAATTTAAATTAAAATTTCCACATAAAATGGTGTAACGTGGAAAAAAATTGATGCATATATCACAAACACAAGAAATAAATGCAATAACCGGAAAACTGACAAACCAGGAACATACAAGAAGCAAATATTAGGAGTTAGCAATATAGCATCGACAAACCCGGACTTCATTTTGGAGAAAAATCCAAAGATAAACTAAATTAGCATGCTAAAATCCGGTTGGAAAACTGATTCAAGAGATCTTGTCTGATATCCTCATGTAATCTACTTTGCATGTTTCATACTACACTAGTTTATAATCAGAACATCTAAGAAATGCATTTGCAACAATAGCTACAACATAAAAAGATCACACTTGGCTTCAAGCATCACCTTCTTGTCATGGCCTCCAGTAGCAAGCAGCTTTCCATCAGACGAAAAATGACAACATACAACTTTATTTCCACTTGCTCGGATGGTACCACATTCATTAAATGAGAAACCTAGTTTAAAATATGATGCGAACAAAACCATTACACCAAAGTATATGCACCTTAAGAAAGATATTGACTTAATAAAAGTGATCCGTCACATTCCACAATTCTAAGTGAAATAGATACCTTTTGTGACATCACGACCAACAGGGTCCAGTCTCTCAGTATCATCATGAGTCAAAAACGAATCAACATGGTCATATAAAGATCCATCATCAACAATTCTTTCCATTTCAGCCTGCAATACAAATGTTGTATGCCCATTATCATTAGTGTCCAGCCTAAAACGGATATTGACCTATACTATGTCATTTGTATCTACAGTGCATGAGCACCGACTATAATTATCAAAATAAGCAAAAAGCACACACCAACTGGTTTGATGGTGATGCAAGAGTTCCAGTTCCATCGGTATTAAACATCATTAATTGCTTAGATGAGCTACCATTATGCGGCAAAGTTGGCATTGATGAAATTACATCTCCTGGTGTGTGTGTAGAAGGTGTTGATGGGGCTGAACTTGGAGACGGTCCAGCCGTATTAGCAGTTCCTGAACTGTTAGCAGGACCAGAAGATGAAACAGGTTGCTTTCTCTTTCGCCCATTTTGATTCTTTGAGGCCTACAGAGAATATTGCGTATTAGCATGGTGCAACTAAGCTTATCAAACCGTGAATTACAAGTTTGAAAATTGTTGAGCAGGCAATCCAAATCTTATAATGGATAACATAGGTGAATCTAGTAGGCACAAACGTCATGCAAGGTAACACTTTTATCAAAGGACCAACAACAGCTATGGATCTGAACCAAATTAAACCAAACTGAATCTTAGGAAACCAACACACTGACAGATTAATGAACCACACTATATAAAAAGGAGACAAATATAAAACTCCGAGTTGAAATTTCACTTGAATAGCCCTTCAATGATATTTCCATACATCAAGGACAAGCAGCTCCCCACAGACATAGGAACCAAGCTACGAAATTTTGTAGTAGGTTGTCAACTGCTCTAGCAGATTTGACTAAGATAAGCTTGCATGAGAACAAAAGAATCCAAACACCCAGTAGAGCTTGATAAAACCTTTTTTTGAAATATAAGGAAGTACATTTTCATATGAAGTTCTCACATGTTTAAAAGGATTCAAGCCAAGTTCAAATTTCCCGGCTCAAACTCAATGTGCCAACTAGCTTGAGCAATGATGGATAAACAACAACAGAAGTTGAAACATCATCCTCGTTATCATCCAATCTTCATATAGCACTAGGTTGATTAAGAAGTCACACAAACCTGGTCAGCCCCGCGAAACATATTGGGCATGCTACCATCCACTGAAGCATTGCAAGGACCCATTTTTTCTTGCTGAAGGAGATCATAATTTGAATTCTGTGACTGTTGACTTGACAGTGGATATGGTTGAAGTTGCTGGTGGGGACCACTGTTAGTTTGTTGCCGTAACTGAGCTATTTTCTACTAAATAGAAAAAAACGTCAATTGAGAAATCACCAGAACAAAAATCTTACAGAGAATACTCTCAATTGAAAAGTAATAATTATGCACCAAAAGTGGAACATTTGTCACACAAAAAAAAGCTCAAAAAACGCATAACAGTCTCAAAAGACCAAAGACGATTATCTTGAAAAAAAAAATATTAACAGATATAGACTTAAGGTTTACAACTATTAATAAAAAGAGTCGTCCAATAACCAACTCGCAACATGCAGCTACTCTAGGAAAGGAACCACCCACCAGAGATAAAACAAGAGTCATTATCACTTGCAGATGAGAAATTAAGAGGGCAAGCATAACTCAAATTTGGAAACAAAACAAATAGATGGACAACAATGATCTCAAGCACGGGAGTGATAAATAAGTGAATCTACAATACAAGTGGCAGGCTAACTGCCAACATATGACAATAGGAATGGACACCAAGAATTTGGAACGTATAATCAATGTGGCCAATTACAGATATTAAAGAATGCAAACAAGTCTTCCAAAAAAAGGGTAAACAAGAACTTTAATCTGAAAAGATGACATAACATATATTAACAAGGGTCGTAGCAAGAGGGACGTCAAAAACTTTGACACTTTCATTCTGCATAGTTTTGCCTAAATCCTTACTATGATATGTGGTAGTCTACAGACAATGATAATTAAAAAATAATTAATGAACTCGATTTAAGTCACTAAAATTTCAAAATTTTACCCTATATATTAAGAAGGAAAGATTCCAAAATTTATTGGACGCCAATTTGATGCCAATAATCTTTGTGATATTGTTGCTCTGAATGTGTCTCTAGTCTCCTCCATCCACACATAGTAGCAAGTGAAGTAACAACTTTGATTAAATTGAACAGGAAGTGAATATACAACAATATAGACATAATACAAGGCACTCACAGGTTTCATAATACACCAAAAAAATTCAAAGAACAATACCTATACACTGAATAGAACTAAAATTAATGGCATAATAAACAAAATTAAACATGCGCCAATGGCAAATACTTATGCCAATATTTGAAAGACTGCCACATTGAACAGAGGGCAGGCGCAACGGTTACTAATGGCCCATTGAACCACTGAAGCAGAAACGGGACTATGAGAAAATGATACATTGCATCAACAGCTATACAAGAGGACAATGTACAAGACCCACCGACAACTTGCCAAAGTAGGTAATGAAGAAGCGAACCTTAATGAGCATATCTGTGTCGTTTCGAGGCAAAACAGAGCATGCTGATTGCAAGGGAGATCCAACATTTTGAACCATATCTCCTATGGAATTGGCCTGTCCATCCTTTCCAAGGACTATATTTCTATTGTTTAATAACATTCTCAGCCGTCTGTTATCATCACCTGCTGATGGAGATGGCAAGTTTTGTGCCTGCAAAAGAAGCTGCTGTTGTTGTGGGGTCAAAACTTGAAGCTGATGAAATGGCTGCGAAGACTGCATAAATGACTTCTGCTGCTGCAAAATTCCAGATCGAAGCTGATCAAGGCCCTGTGAAGATAGTCACAATCTAGAGTTATGAAAATTTATCCACAAGCAGCTCACTCCATGCATACTTTCTTGTAAGCGATCCAAATAAAATAAAAGAATCCCTTACCTATAGTAAAGGTTATGTGTAATGGCTTAATTATTTCACATTTAGTCAACGATAGAAAATTCATGTAGAAATGAGGAGTACTAATATGGCAGATATTTTTGTCATTCACGTTAGGGGATACACCGTCAATATCAGAGGTTAGTCAATAGCAGTCATTTGAGTAATTTCTACTTAAATGCTGCCTAATCAACATTTATCCAAAAATTTTAGCTTTCACTTCAAATCAACAAACTTGCCACTCGAAAACAAAGACATCCTGTTGCAAGCAATCAGACTTAATATTTCGACCAAAGCCACAAAACAGCTTGCTCCTTCAGGGATCAAGGAAGACAGGATTATCCCAACCAGACACAAGGAAGATCCTGGATAACAACACACCTATCGCAAGACCATTGATATGTAGGGTGTGCCAGATAAGCAATGAAGAAAGGCATTGACTACACAAGATACTCACTGTCAGAGGCCATCCCTTCAGCGGTAAGTTATTGCCTCCTTGATTTGCTTCTAAAAGGTCAAAACATCAAACATTCAATCAAATCAGACTCAAAAGTTATGTCAAAATACTATCACAAAATCCAAACCATCTTTCATATAATAAAATGATGGAATAAACATGGCACATAGCAAAAAAAAAGAAACTATAGGAATAAAGGCCAGAAATTAAGTTCACTTATGGTACGATCAAAACCTGGAACTCCAATTAATGGTCCATCTGGAGCTGCACCTCTTGCATTTAGAATTGTATTTATCTCACTCTTGATATCCTGTTTTCAGAGTTTCACGTCAAAATTCTCTCACAGAGTTCTTCATCACTTTTAATATTCTGTGTTACCTGTGAACCTGGGAGATTACGAGCTTGAATTTGATTAAGCACACCTGACATTCCACCAGCAGTACCTTGCAAGACTTGTCTGGAACAAAAACGAAAGAACTCTACACTCACTGTGTCAAAAAAAAAAACAAAAACTAGAACTCATCATAAAAACGGTACCCTAAAGGTTGGCCAGGTGCTGCAGCTGACTTCATCATTGAGGCATGGCTTGGATCCAGTAGCTGCCCCATATTATCTCCAAATATTTGCTGAAATATATTTAAAAAAGACCTTTAATTTTTCACACAGGAATTTATAAAATATAAAAACTTTGAGATAAAGCAATACCTTCATAGATGCTTCATCCATTCGATCTCGTGGTGGTAGCTTCAGTCTCTCCTCGTACATCTTTGTAGCCAAGGCATTGGCAGTACTTTGTGGCTGACGCAGGATAGGATCACTCGCAACAAGTCCATTAGCAGTACCATTGAACAAGTGTGCACTGTCTCTTCTTTGCTGCTGTTGCTGCTGCTGCTGCTGTTGTTGTTGCTGCTGTTGCTGCTGCTGTTGCTGTTGTTGTTGTTGGTGGTGGTGCTGCTGCTGTTGTTGCTGTTGCTGTTGCTGCTGCTGTTGTTGTTGTTGTTGTTGTTGCTGCCTTTGTAGCATTAGATGTTGCATTTGCATTTGTTGTTGTTGCTGTTGATGCTGCTGTGAAGGTTGAGGTTGTTGTTGCTGTTCTTGCTCGCGTGCTTTGACTAGTTGAGTCTGCCAAAGTAAAATGAAATTATTTATTAATGAATATATGCTACTGTACTCTTATAAGCATAAATGAATGCATGTTTTGCATATTATGCAGACAGTCCATGACTCACGATGCAGCTACGGACGACCGAGAATGGTGTGTGTTATCGAGTTTATGCTGCAATGGCCTGTCTGTAGATTAAACCCATGTTGAATACTCCACAGAGCAGAATACATTTAAAATCATGTTGTAAGTATAAATTCATGCCACAATCATGCTCTGCTCGTGATCATTTTCTACGAAGACTTATCTACTAATAATTTAATTAAAACCTCATACTGGAGTAAAATGCTTAACAAATGTACAGCAAGAAATTTTTAAAAAAAGAAGAAGAAATAATAAAGATAATTAGAACCACAATTTTTTGAAGTTTAGCGATTACTTATTGGCATACTAACACATTATGTATCTATTTGAAACCCAGAAAAAACATGTTCACTATTGTACTTATTTTAGCACGTTCTTTAAAAACTAGGGGGGGGGGGGACATTATGAGGTTGCCAATATAGACGTAGTTATGCATCCTTTGTAAGTAATTAATCATTATGCTTGATTGAAACGTTGAGACTTATGAACAGGTAATCAAATGGAAGATGGGCTTCCAAACAAGAATACCTCTATGTAAGAAGCAGCCACATCAGAATGTTTCTCATTTGTTCTCACAATAAAAATATCCCAGAACACTGACCACCACTCAAAAAGAAAACCCCCAGGAGCATCAATAGCTGGAGAAACCAACGACATGGGTCAGAGGAATTAGAAGATAAATGGCAGGCTAGAACACTTGTGCATTACAATAAAGATGGCGAACATGAAACAAGCTAGCACAAACATTCCTTACAACCTGATAAACTCCCTCAAAATCTTACCAACGGGATCAGATGACACTTTCCCCTCAGCTTGAAACGCCTTGGCCGATGCCTGGAGATTTCTCTTCACCAAATAATCATAGATATAAACATCCAACCTGTCCACCAACAGTAAAGCAACAAACAACTTAAAGATGAGCACAAGTAGCATAGTTATCAACCAGTTGCTCAACAAAAAAACAATAGTTCAAAAGAAAACACTGGTTCAACAAACAGAAAACGTAAATGTAAAAGTTCTGAGATTGCCAAATTGAAATCAAGTAGAGCCTTTTTTAAAGTTTAAAAAAAAATTCTTAAAGGGAAGGGAAATCAGTCAAGTACAACAATAACATTCAAATCCGTGGAACAGAAGAATCACTACAGGAAGAAAAATGGTTAAAAAGGCACTAGAGAAAACAAAAGAAAAAGAGATTCCCCTGACAATGTCCAGAACCCAGAATTCAACTCCATACACCAATAAAAGCTCAAACTTAGCCGCATAAGATCAACATCTAGAAAAGAAAAATAACACACCACACACCAAAATAACAGGATTACATCATAGAAGACCATGAGAAGAGCTACCCGACAATCCAACGCAATAAACCAAAGAGAGAATCAAAATTAGCCGAACAAGATCAATATCTAGTTAAAAACAATAATAATAATAATAATAATAATAATAAACCACCATTAAACACCATAACAAAATGTTCATCTCAGAAACAATGTCCAGACTCTAAAACCCAACTCAGTAAACCAAGTATAAATACCGAAATTAGCTGCATAAGGTTAACGCCTTAAAAAAAAATTAAAAAAAAACAAAAAACAAAACTAAGTATAATAAGGTTACACCACAGCATCCCAACAACAATGCTCAGAATCCCAAAATCCAACTCAACAAACAAAATCAAGCAACAAAATTAGCTGCCTAATATCAATACTTTAGAAAAAGAAAAGGGCGGCGCACCACCACATGAATAGCAGGTTTACACCACAGAACAACAAAACAAGAGCTGCCCATGACAGCAACAATCTCCACAACTCCATATGCCAACACAATCAACTCAAAAACAGCATCAAAATTTGCTCAAAGAGATCAATCTCAACAAAATAAAGAGAACAGACTACCGACTAGCAAGAACTGCCCATCTCAACAACAATGCCCACCAAATATAGCAACAAAAATCAGCTGCATAACATCAACGTCCATCAAAAACAAAACACAAGAGTAAGAAATGGGGCACCAGCATCAAACCTATCAACAATCACACACAAAATCATCAATGAACCACATAAAACCCCAAGAGAGCTCACATTTTATCAGCTTCCCAGTTGGTCTGAGACATGGCTCCCCAAACCCCGAGTAGAAACGGCCGGAGACAAAATGTCAGGAAGAGCTTCCCCCCGGCATCAAACTGTAGCAAGATTGCGACTTTGGAGATTCTGCAGGTCGGGAAGGATCAGAAAACGCATAAAAATTGACTCTTTGGTAGAGACGTGGAAGTGATTGGGTGACGGAAGGAGGGGCGACAAAGGGCCTCTCTATATTTCTGGAACACCAAGAACACAAATTTCGGATTTTTTTTGTCGGAAAATTATATGATATTTTATATTTATATTTAATATAGAAAATGGGTGTGAGGAAATACATAGCCACTGGCCTAAAGTGAAACAATGTTCACTTTTTTTTTGTTGTCTTCTTAGACAGATTTAGGAAAAATTAATCAAAAATTTTTAGGGGGTCAGAATGTTCATCGTTATATAATTAATGACAGTAATTAGTCCCCTATTCACGGATTTAGATAATTGTTTATGCGGGTGTTGACGTGAATATAAACGAAGATCGATTTTTATGTTCATTATGATTGATGGCAAAAAAAAGAAAGTCTCGAGATCCTTATATAATTAATTATTTATATTTAGAACCGATGTTAATTGTGATGAATGTACTCCAAATCATGACATTTTTTAATCTTTATTAGGCTTATATTTTTTTCTACAAAAATTTATTCCTTCGCAACAATAAATAAGATCGATTTAGGTTTAGCTAAATAGATCAAGACTTTGATTAGAGATCTTCAAACTACCTAGTTTAGATCGATGTTCTATATAACTATGCAAGTCATCCGGCAATTCATCAATCTAGTGTTTTCATTTTTTTATATTTTTAAAAATTTGTGCTTGAAAATCTATTTTTTTTAATAGAAAAATGGAAGAGAAGTGGGTTTAATCTATGTTTAATAGAAGCAAATATAACTAATTTATACTTAATAATCTACTTAATAAAATAAATTATTATTTAATATAATAAATAAAACTAACTCTCTTAAATAAAATTTGTTATAGCCAAAATTAAAATGTATGAGTGTTTTACTTCTACTTCACACAATCTCAAAGGAAAAAAAAAGCTTGTTTCACACAAATAAAAATTACTTTTCTCATTCTATCTATTCGATATAATTAATATGATTAAATGAACTCATCTTTTTAATATGTGACTCCCTTATACTCTTCTTTTATTATTTATTGTATCAATTATTATATAATTTTTTTGAAACAAAAATACTAAACCTTAAAACCATGCACATCACATGCTTCTTTAGTTAATTACATTTTCTTATTTAATATCAAAATTAAGGTCACGAACATGAATTACATTCCATCGTTCTCTATTATTGGAAAGACAATATAAAAACTCAAATAAGGTGTTATTTTTTTTATTTTATCTCAAATCAGGGCATAGTTCATATCTTTACACTCACATAGTGTTACATAGAACCTCCATATAATAAATTCCTCTTAACTACCCACTTAAAAACATGGAGAAATTAGGGAAAGCTCTTTTGCATCTTTTGGCTTGGATTTAATCAATAAAATTATACATGTTTCAAGGATGCAACCATATGCAAAGCTCTCAATTGATACGTGGCTTTGCCAATTTAGATATATATTTTTAAAAGTTTAATGGTCAACTCGGACAACCATGAACCGATCATAACGATTACGTCGTTGTTTAAATGGTGAGTTACATATTATTTGACAATAAATATTCATTTAATTTTGTGAAGTAGAAATTAGGAAAGATCAAATTGTCTAATCTCATTTGGAATTGCTTTGAATGAAAGCCAAATTTGTTGTAACTAGCGTTAAATGGGTATCTCAAACTTTAAGCTGCGAGCAGCTATGAAATGAAATTTATATATTCCATATAAAAAAGAAAAGATTGAAGCAGGTCCTTTTAATGAGTTTCTTAAAAAAGGTTAACTTTTCATAAATACTCATAAAAATATTACTTAATTTGAAGGTAATAAAAATAAATCTTATTTTATATTCCTACTATCTATGCATTATAACTCCTCTTATCGATGGTTATGAAAGTAATAAAAATACTCTTACCCAAGAGCGCCAGGCCATTGCTAGTTGAGTAATGCAATACTTACTTCCGAAATTCATTTCTCTTGGTCAGGTTAATTATTTTCGAGCTTTCAAAATTGTGGCATTTACTAGTTATATGTAAAGATAGTAAGTCAAGTACAAATGGCATTTTCCAGTGTATAGTTCAAGCTAATCTAGTAATAATAGTTTAAGAAAAGCCCATGGGCAAAAGGCCAATGAGAATGGTTGATGGAAGCTGGGCCACATAATTCCCCTCCATGTACAGAAGCAATTGCTTCCAAATCTCAAAGAGTTTAGTCCTGTACTCCTTGCTGTCTTAATCTTAAGCTTCTCATGTATTATAAGCTGATGCAAATTCTTTGGCAATTCTTCATTTAAATGTTATTATGGTTCATGGCGTTTGCCTTTCTTCCCGAGATTTGGTTGGTTTTCCTGGTGAGTTGGAGGAATTTGTTTGATTCGAAATCTGGTAACCAAGTATAGTACAGAACCTGTTTCAAAGACACACTGCGCCACCACATATTTGCACAAGCTCTCACTTTGTCCCACCAATCTTTCCAAAGGGCATGATGAATTATTTCAAAGTGTTTGTAATTTATTTGTGGATAGAAAAATTAGGAAGGTTGGAATTGGAATACAGGGAGGACCCAATACAAGATCTGAAGAACAGAGCACGGCATGACATGTCATAGACTGCTAGAGTTGATTTGTTCTCAAAATTCCCATCGCTCTCACAGCCACAGGACAAGTTGATTTGTGATACCGGAGGTGGGTTTCAACATTTTCTCTTGCTACGAATGAAGTTTTTCTCTATCTTTTTTTTTTCAATCAATGTGAAGATCCTACACGAGTTGTATCGTTTTGGTAGATTTAATGCAAGTAATTTGTGGGTTTTTAACAAAATTGAGACCCTCTGCTTCTGAATGGTTCCTTCACTGTGGAGAATTTCTGCGTTGTCGGGCAACTGATTGAGCTTTGGGAAAGGTGAAGTGGTTGGTCTCGACTCTTGCTCGTGAAGGTGGCAAGGTTGCAATTTGGAAGGACGCAACAGACTAGACAGCTCACAGCTGATTGATTTTACGGTCAGTCAAACTTGATCTAGGGTTTCCTTGGACAACTTGATTGGTTGTTTTTCGTTATTTTATTTTCTCAAGTTTTTAAATTAAGTGAAAACTTATATTACTTTATTTTAAGGTAAATTTTATTATTTTTAAAAAACCTGACATTGTATTCCCTTAAATGGTAAAAATTAATTGATTTTATTCGGAATTAGTTGTTTTAAATTAGATTTCGTTTAAAAAAAAATATGCAAATGGATTGCAGTAAAAATTGTCATACAAAATAGCCAATTTGAACCAATTCCACCTAATTTTAGTTGATCCGTGAATCTGAACTGATTTAGGAATGTGGTGGGAAACTAGAGCGACGACGTGGGGGGCGGGGCGGCAATCGGGTTGGGCGACGATGTAGGGGGTGGCGACAATGGGGGTAAAGGAATGCTGGGGACAGGCGAGGCTGGAAGGGAGGGTGGGAGGTGTGCGAGGCTGCCAATAGGGGACATGCGAATTAGGCAGGGATGTCAGCATAGGCAATCAGGTAGAGAGAATTGGAGGAAGAAATAGTTGGTGATATCTCGTAATTAAAAGTTTACTTCACTCTGATTTAAATAAAAAATAATAACTAATTATAAATAATTTTAAAAAAACCAAAAAATATGAAACAAATCTATAAAATATAATATATATCATAACATTAAAACGACATATTCTATAATTAACAACCTATTAATTTTAATTGATCTACTAAATTAATTCCTGTCTTATTTTTAATGAATCAGTCTAATTTAATGCTATTTTCTAATCCAATTCAATGTCTAATTCTATTTTTTGTAATTATGGTATCCCCTAATAATATATATTGTGGCTAAAATAATTTTATTAAAATTTTAAAAAATCGGAAAAAATTGATTCGAAGCCTAATAGGGTAAGGACGACACTGATGGAAGCCAATAAATGAAGAGAATTATGGATTCATCTTATTCTAAACCTCAATGAAGGTCAAACTATTGGAAGAAGAAATACATTCTAAAATTGTATTAAAAACATATGCCATACGTTCGTTTCTTTGTGCAAATTTTGGAATCAAATGTCTCGAGAAAAAATGCACTAGACAAGTAGGCAGAATGGGCCCTTCTTTGTGGACAATTATTTACCTTGTTTTTTAAATGTTAGGTTGCATCCCCTTCATTTAGGGCCCCAGCCATGTTCTTTAGGGCTGTCGGTGTTGGTGCCCATGATCACAATGAGCAGCCATTTCTTATCAATCATCAATGGGGACGGGACGTAGGCACACACAAGTGTCTCACATCTCTTAGGGTATTCAACTTTTATCTTACCGGTGTTAATCGAACATAAGAGGTTTAAATTTGATTACTTTCAATCCAATTTAAGTGAAAGGCTAGTCAGGAAGGTAAAAACTTTTACGCAATTGCATTTTTTTATCGTATTAAGTTAATAATTTGTTTCAATGAACTAAGTCGTTAATATTTGAGGAAAATAATTGATTCTTGTATTAAGTTGGAATTTTGTTTGTTGCCCTGGCTAGACAAATCTATAATTTTAAATACTGACAGCATGCCTGATTTTTAGTTGTTATGAAGTATGTTTAGTTTAATTTGGTAGAATTGAATCGAATCATATTTTAAAATTATAAATAAAATATTTTAATAAATATTAAAAATATATTTTGTTATCAATATTTTATTAAATACTAATTAAAATATCAAAATTTTCACCGAAAATAAAGTTTATAAAAATTTCACAATAAAAAATTAAAAATTTATTAAAATAGTACAAAAGATTAAACGATACTGAATTTAAGATCGGGTGTAACTAGGTAGTATGATATAATATTGAAAATTATGACAAATCTTTTTTCATTTGGACTGCCGAATTTGGGAAGAGGCACTAGTTAATTTAGATAAACAATATTTAAAGGAAGGGAAAAACCATAAAGTACACGAATATTAAAACTTAAAAACCGTCAAGAGAACAAATTCTTGAAATACATACATCAAACCATCACCAACAACACTAAGGGGACCAATCGTCACCAACAAAAGTTGAACAACTAAGGAATAAAAAAACTTGGGTGAAGAGAAAGGTTGACAAATTTAGATCCCACACAATTGTCTTCGATCTCTTCCCGTCAAACTTGTAATTTCTGTCACACCTTCCTTCTCCTTCCCTCTCTTCTACGTTTACAATGAGCCCTTCTGTTCAAGTACACTAATCTCACCTAATTGTTGCTTCGCCTTCCTCAATATTTTATACCTCTCTTTGGGTCTCTATACGCCTTTCGATTCCCGCATTTCTCCTTGAATTCCCAACTCTAACAAATCGAACTAAATTGTATGGTCTGGAAATGCTTGAATTAGGGATTTAACTCACGCACCCTTCTAACTTTTGTTAACTTTTGCTTCTTCCATTTTTTTTTTCAATAAGCAAGGGTCCATCTAGGAGGCTGAAAATCATCCGTATGGGTTTTCACATCCCACTGAATAGAGCTTATATACAATCTGAGGGCTATTGCAAATTAAAAAATATTTCAAAGCTTAGTCCTACATCTCCGTTTTGTGTGGAAATTATCAAGCGCACAGTTTTTGTGTACTGTCCATTGTATTACTGTGTATTGACTTTGCATTAGAAGGAAGTGGGTTCATCATCCGACTCCCACAGTTATAAATGACATCCACTAGTTTCCCAAACTTGAAAACAAAGGCTTCTTGTGGCTAACAATGACTTCAGTATGTCTTTCAATTTATGTTCCGCTTGCACCGGGCGAACGCAGGTTGAAAAGGAAACACTCGTGCACGTGGATGCATATATATAAGCCAGTAGGTAAATGAGATGCTAATTAATATTTGCACTTGACATGCTACAGATCACTCGTATTGTTGAAGCGACCAACTACTTGTGTTCTTCTAACATGGAAGTTCATTCAATGTAAAGTGGACTATTGAATTCTCCATGGTCTCACTTTACTTACTCTGTGCTAGCTTTAAGAGGGCACATAAGAGTGAGGAATGTGAGTATGGCAGATAAGCAAGTGCATATGAACATAGTATTCCTTGCTTTTATTTTAAGCAAGAAAGGTGGCTTTCAAAGTAAGTCATCATCGGGCAGGTAGAAAAGGGTACAAAGAACTTGTAGCTCAGACATTTGACAGTGAATTTTGAAAAGTAAGTCATCATCCACTTGCTTGATGAAGAGCATAATAGAAGACAGTAGTTTATTTGATGATGTTTTTTTTTATCTGGGTAAATCTTCCTCCAACTTTTTGACAACAACAGGTCAATATTTTAGTGAATGTGTCTAAGATGTTGATATGCACTTTAGCTCCAAGTTATTGGAGGTCATGTGAATATAAAAAAAAGAATCTTTCTATTAAGAAAATTTGAACAAAAGCTGGAAGACAGCAACCAAAACCACCGGCAAGAAGTTATTACCAGTTTTCCGTGGACTAAAGAAAATGTACATCCTTCGTAAGATAACAAATGCTATAGATTACTCCGAAATTGTATAAACATATTTTTTCCCTATTGCTTTCATATCATTTTTGCAGAAAGCTTTCTTCCTTTTGTATCTTCTTCACTATCATTGAGGCGTGATAGTTGATAAATTGTCAAAGAATTTTCTACTTCCCAAGATAACGTTACAAAAATAATACAACATAATTTGGTCATATGCCATGTGAAATATATAATACTAAGTGAATGGAAGACAACACCACACAGTTGCACTAATCATGCTATTCAGAAATATAAAGAAAAAACATATAGATATATAGCCGGCCAAAGGTCTCCGAAAGAAATGAAGAAACAGATGCTTGCAAATGAAAGTACTCTTTTTCCATACTTTCTTTGCAGGCCTGTGGAAGATGTCCCCTCTTGGCTATTGCAGTGCAGGTTATTTTGCTTTACACCTTTAACTTTTGCAAGTTTATTGGTACTCAAAGTGGTATACAAAGCTTGACTAAGATCCTCATACAAATTTTTTGATTAATCACTTCGCTTGCATTTTATGAGCAAATAAACCATCCTCTTCATCCACCAGTTTTTTATCAATAACAGTGTTTGAAGACATGTATCTTTTTTTTAAAAAAAAAATTAACGATCAATGAATTCATATTGAGATGACATTTCTTATAGCGTCTGTCTCCAAGCCCTGGCTTCTTTATCATTTTCCCCAAATTTATTTTTTGTTGATAACTTTGTTTACATCATGTTGTATTTTTCAAGCTTAGTTTAACTACTTAGGTAAATGACTCTACAAATCAAGGCTGCTTGGTCGATGATGTTAATCCTAATATAAATGTCAATCTTATTAATAAAATCAACCGAGAAAATAATAATTATGAGATTGTAACCATCTCATTAAAAAAGAAATACGAACTTAATGGTACACAAACTGAGTTATAATCTATTTCATTCTATTTAGAGCTATAATAATTCTATTTGGTGTTTGACTAATATTCAATTTAAGAAAGCTTAGGCTATCGCTGTTTGATTCTTCTTGAAAGTTATTATAAAAAAAGAGTTTATAAATTTATAGTATATTTGTTTACTTCATAATAATTTTAAATACAAATGTAAATTTTTAGTGTAAAAATGAATATATATATATATATATAAGTCCGATTTTTTTAGAATATGGTACAGTTTTCTATACCAGATTACCCTCCCAACCCACCCACCAACTCGCCCACTTATCTGCCCGACAGCGTTTGAACCGCCGCCCACTCGTCGCCCGCGTCTAGGGGTGTTCCCGGTCCGAGTCACCTCACGAGTTTTAACAACTCGACTCGGATCAACTCAAACTCGACGATAAAATAATCTGACTCGGTAACTCGAAATTGTAAAACCGAATCGACTCGTTTCTATACGAGTCTATCCCGAATTAAATAAAACTCGATTTGAGTCGACTTGAGAAAACTTCGACTCGTGAATCAAATTGAATTTGACTCGATTCGACTCGGTCCCCCATTCAAAGCCTCTGTTGCACTAGCAACGAGATTGAGAAAGCAAGAAAACTACATTTAAGCTCTCATCAAAGAAGTGCAACAGAAAAGGAGAATTGGGTTTTGGAGATCGCTGACCTCCTTCATGGAAAGCCGGCGACTTGCTATGGGTTAAATGCCTCCGACAGGAAAGCTTGCTACTTCCGACGATGGAGGAAGAAGGACAGTGAACGAGGAGCGGAGAGAAGAAGGAAGATGGCCGGCAGCGACGGCAGGGAAGATGGCCGGAGGAGGCGGCGGCGAGGGCGGTGCAGAAGCGGTACGAGGGACTGTTGGCGGTAATGAACAAGGCGGTGAAGGGGAAGGGGGCGTGGTACTGGTCGCACCTCGAGCCGGTGCTGCTCAACCACCCTGACACCGCCGTCCCCAAGGCCGTCGAGCTCCGCTGCTGCCTCTGCGACTCTACCTTCTCCACCTCCAAACCTTCCCACATAGCCTCCGAGCACCTCAAGCGTGGGACCTGCCCCAACTTCTCCTCCTCCCCTTCCAAAAGCACCCCTATTTCTGCTCCCCCAATGCGAAAGCGGCTGCCGGTCGCCGCCGCCTCCGCCGCTGTCATCATCTACCCGGTCGTCCCACTGGCTATCACTGCCCCATCGCCCGTCGCTACCCATCGACATTTCTTCCCGTCGATAGTCGCCGGCCGTCGATGGTCGTCGGCGACCAGCAGCCACTTCTCCCAAACCACTGCCACCGCCGCTCTTCCCGCGTCCCAAACCCTAATCGGAAATCGAGCTCGACTTTTGATTTTATATGGACTCGGGTCGAGCTCGGTTCGACAGTTTTGTAAATAACTCGATTTGAACTCGAACTGGTAAAAACCCGACCCGGACCGAAATAACCCGAACTCGATAAAATTGTAAACGAGCCGGTGACGAGCTTTATGAAAACCAACTCTGACTGGCCTGTGAACACCCCTACCTGTGTCTGAAGTGCCCAACCAGCCCCTCGCCACCACAGCCGTCTAGCCCCCCTCGCTCGCCGCCCCGTTCAATAACCTCGCACAACCGAAGCCATTGCGGGCCCCCGCTACCGCCCTCCGTCGTGGCATACACCTCCCTCCCCCCCGGCCAGCTCGAAGCCGCCCGCTCCCTTTTTTTTAAAAAAAATATTTGTTTCATAAATATGACAATACACAAATTAAACAATTAATGGACAAATACCCAAATTGACACTAAGTGACCAAAAATAAAACCTAAAAAAAGCAAATAAAATCATGAAAAGACAGGTGATCTAATTAAATCAGACGTTTGCTTATGTTTAATACAGTTATCCGTTTAATTAAGAGTTACACCGCCTGTCCGTTTACTAAGGAGCGGCCCAACAAAATCCATATGCTCTCCCTCCCCCTACTGTGCCGCCGCTCCACATTATCTTCTTCTTCCCCTTGCCATGGCCCCTCGCCGGAAAACAGCCGTCCTCCGCCACCGCCGCCGTCGCCATCACCACTAGACTCATTCCCACTAGTACAATCCCATTTATGGCCTGCTCGTCTTCCCTCCTCCCCCTCCTCTTCTTCTTCCTCCTCTTCCACTCCTCGTCGCCGGAGTCGGCCGAGGACCGGGCAGCGCTTCTGGACTTCATCTTCAAGGTCCCCCACGAGGGCCGGATCCAATGGAACTCCTCCACCTCTTCCTGTTCTTGGGTCGGCGTCCAATGCGACGCCAACCAGTCCCGCGTCGTCTCCCTCCGCCTCCCCGGCGTCGGCCTCGTCGGCCCCATCCCGCCGAGCACCGTCGGCCGTCTCACCGCTCTCCGGGTGCTCAGCCTCCGCTCCAACCGCCTCACCGGCCCCCTCCCCTCCGACCTCTCCAATCTCCCCCTCCTCCGCAGCCTCTACCTCCAGAACAACGTCTTAGCCGGCGGGTTCCCGCCGGCGCTGCCACTGCTTACCCGCCTCACCCGCGTCGACATCTCCGGCAACCTTTTCTCCGGCGAGATCCCCTTCACCGTCAACAATCTTACCCGCCTCACCAGGCTTTTCCTCCAAAGCAACAACTTTTCCGGCCATCTCCCGAGCATCAGCATCCCGTCCATGGAGGACTTCAGCGTCGCCGACAATCGCCTTAACGGGTCCATCCCGGCGTCCCTCGCCCGCTACCCGTCTGCGTCCTTCGCCGGAAATGTGGAGCTCTGCGGCCCGCCGCTGAGCACCCCGTGCAGCCCCTTCTTCACCGCGCCGTCGCCGGCGCCGTCTTCTCCTCCGACCGTCCCCGTCCAGAACTCGCATCGGAGAAGAAGGCTCTCCCGGGGCGCCATCATCGCCATCGCTGTCATTTCCGCCGCCGTCATCCTCGCCCTCCTCCTGCTCCTCCTGTTTTGCCTCAGACGGAGGCGGTCCGCGGCGGACAGCACCGCGAAGGCGGCTCCCGCGAGGACGATCGGCGCCGGGTCGTCGGCGGCGGCGGAGACGGGGACGTCGTCGTCGAAGGACGAGGCGGGGGGCGGCGTTGGCGGGGGTGAGGGCGGCGCGGGGAACAAGCTGGTGTTTGTGGAGGGCGGGGGGTATACCTTCGACCTAGAGGACCTGCTGCGGGCGTCGGCGGAGGTGCTGGGGAAGGGGAGCGCGGGGACGTCGTACAAGGCGGTGTTGGAGGAGGGGACGACGGTGGTGGTGAAGCGGCTCAAGGACGTGGCGGCGGGGCGGCGGGAGTTCGAGCAGCAGATGGAGGCGCTGGGGAAGGTGAAGCAACCCAATGTGGTTCCCCTCCGAGCTTACTACTACTCCAAGGACGAGAAGCTCCTCGTCTCCGATTTCATGGCTGCCGGCAGTCTCTCGGCTCTCCTCCATGGTTACTGCCTACTCTCTTCGCTCCTTTTTTATTTTTTTTCTTTCAACTTTTCTTTCTTTACTTCACCATGGATGGATGAACATTTTGATTTTCTTCGCAAAATGCCTGCTGTTTGTTTGTAGCTTCCTTCTTGGTTTGAGCTTCATTTTTGGAGTAGTTTTTGAGGTTGGGTTTTTTATTTATTTCGGCTTTTGTTTTAGTTTACTCGCAAGGGTGTTTTTAGCCACCATTCTTCTAGCATTTTCTGCAATGGGAATTGACTAGCAATGCATTTATCTGGTTTTGGGCTAATGCCTGCTTCATCATGTAGACTTGATCGAAATCTGATCTTGTTTTTGGTTTCCATGGAGTTTTTAACTGGCCTCCCTCCCCCTCTTATCAAATTCGATTTAGTAGCGATGATCTGATTGAAATGTCCCGCATTTTGTCGCTTTTTTTTTCTCAATTAAAAGGGTGCATTTCTGATTTTTCTCCGTGCTGCTCCTGCAATTATTGAGTATATTACGGTTCTTGTCAATGACATTGGTTGACAATCAAAATTCCTTTAGAAAACTAGCTCATTTAGTTTAATTATCTTACACGCTACAACGTAGAAACTTTCTGTCTCCATTTGAGAAAGAAGAAACACACTTCCAAGTAGGAAGAGGAAAGAAGATGAGTTACAGGTGTCTCCCATCACCTTCACCTTCCAAGTTCCAAGTTTCCAACCCACCATTAAACCACAATTAAATAACAACAAAACCTTTTTTTTTAATATTAAGGTCATAGCTTTAGCATGCTTTGGTAGAAGATTCGTTTCTATCCTGCCCTTCCAAGTTCCAAGCTGTTCTTGACCAACATGCTCTACCCTCTCCCCAATTCCAAAGCTCCCATCTTTCTTTGTTGTTGGATGATATACAAAAAACCAAAAAAAAAACTCTCATCTTTACAACCACTCATTCATTCATATATTAAATAATTTACTGCAACTCTTTTGGGTTTTTTTTTTTTACTTTTTTACCAGGGAGCCGAGGGTCGGGCCGGACTCCGCTGGACTGGGACAACCGGATGCGCATCGCCCTCGCCGCCGGCCGAGGCATCGCCCACATCCACGCCGCCGCCGGGATCCCCCACGGCAACATCAAGGCCTCCAACGTCCTCCTCCGGCCGGACCTCGACGCCGCCGTCTCCGACTTTGGCCTCGCCCCGCTCTTCTCCCCCCACGCCCCCGCCCACCGCGGCGCTGCTGGGTACCGCGCGCCAGAGGTGGTGGAGACGCGGAAGCCCACCTTCAAGTCGGACGTGTACAGCTACGGCGTGCTGCTGCTGGAGCTGCTGACCGGGAAGTCGCCGGCGGCGGCGGCTGTGGGTGGCGGCGCCGGAGCCGGGGAGGGGGAGGGCATCGACCTGCCGAGGTGGGTGCAGTCGGTGGTGAGGGAGGAGTGGACGGCGGAGGTGTTCGACGTGGAGTTGATGAGGTACCAGGACATTGAGGAGGAGATGGTGCAGCTTTTGCAGGTCGCCATGGCCTGCGTCGCCACCTCGCCAGACCAGCGCCCCGACTTCGCCGAGGTGCTCCGGACCGTGGAGGAGATGGTCAGGTCCGACGCCGAGGACGCCGGCCGCCGGCCTTCGTCGTCGTCGGAGAAGGCGGCGGGCGGCGGCTCGGCGTCGCACACGCCGCCGGCGGCGCCTACCCCGTGAGTGGTGTTTTTGTAATTACACTGAAAATGGATGGGGGAAGAAGTGACCACCGGTCTAACTCTGTACCTCTTTATTTGGTTTTTTTTCTCCTTTTTCTTGCCTTTCGAAAAATGTGTTTTTTTTAAAAAAAAATGTTTTTAATTGGGATGGATTGATGATTGATCATTGAAGGGGGGTTGAACAGGGTTGATGCTTGAATTGATTTAGTTTTGATGACATTTTGGCTTTTGTAAAATTTGGTCTATTTTTCAACATCGTCATTTTTTCAAAGCAATTTTAAAAATCCTCACCCAAAGGAGGAAGCCGTAGTAAATTCGAGCAATTTAATTAGTAAATTCGCTTGAAATGAACATGAAGTAAATAAATCTCGAAGTAATTAAAAGCAATGAAGTACTTCAAATACGAGTGATGTCAGCCGAGCGTAGTGAAGTGAGCGGAGAGCGAGGGGAGGGGAACAGCTGGAAGGCGGAGCTGACGGGCCGACACACTGTTTCTGGCTCCTGACTTGGGCGGGCCCCGCTGTTCTTATTATTAATTATTAAACGGAATACCAATATTTTATAGGTTGGCGGGAGCGAGCGGGGGGTCCCGATTCTGGCGCCAACATTGTCGCCTTTTCGTCACGTGATGGAGGGAGGACTTTTTCGCCATTATGCTCGGTCAGTGAGTCCACCTCTTTTTTTTCATGGGTAAAAGAGATAAGCTTTTAATTTAATAAATATTTTTTATTGAATGATAAAATAAATTAAAATATATACTCTAATGTTAAAAATATTATTAATTAATAATCAGATTTTTTTGTATTTTTTAACATTTTAATTAGTTTAATCTATTACTTTTTCCTACTATCCGAAAGAATTTTTAATACCCTTCCTACTAACAGATTTAACTGAAATACTGTGGATTCAAAAAAAAAAAACTATTTAATTAGAGTATGCGGCCCAATGCCGAACCATCGAAGCATCGGGTCTAAATGAACTTTTGGGGGGGGAAAAAGAAGAAATTGGACTATAAACAATATTGGGCTCATACAATATGCGAATATTTTTCCAAAAAAAAAAATTAGGAAGGAAGTAAGTTACAAGACAACTAGTATAGCATGGGTTCATTTTAGATTTTCACTTGGGAGGCATGCAAAAGTTAGAATGTTGTGTATCTGATCCTGGCCTAGCCAAATGCCAAGAGGTGGTCCTGACTGCTGCTTGAGTTGCATTGTGGTTCATGTATCCTTTTGTGGCTGACTGCTTCACACTTGAGTGGGTTTGAATGGTTTCCAAGAGACATCAAATGGTGATATGGGATTTTGACGGAATAGAAGATAGTGAGGAAGATGGAGATTGCTCTGTCTTGGGCGCCCAATTAAAATATGTAGAATGCAGAGAACTTGGTTGCTTTTGATGCTTCTAGTGCCATGCAATATATGTATAAATGTGAAATATATATACGAGAAAGTCTTTCTTTTTTAACTAAATCTAGATTAAAAGAGGGATGCTAGTGAAACTTGTTTCGGGTTTTTTTTGGCGGCCCTTTGGGCCCAACACTAATTACTAGAACCACTTCAGTTTACTTGAATCAACTCCTTTTGGCGGCCCAAAAGACCAACCAACAATAATTGCTAGACCCATTTCAGTTTACTTGAATCAACTAGATTTATGATCAACAATGATTTTGATTGATCTTCGTTAACATTTATATTTTATTTGGAAGGTGTTTAATTAATTTTGTTTCAAAAATTATCGCCTGTATGAGCTTGCATTGGTAAAAAATTGAATACACATAGGTGGGCAGACAAAAACCGGGAAAAAATTATAGTAAAGACAGTTTTCTTCTATTACATTAGTGTTATTTGGTGACCCAGGTGAGTCCTTTCTTCAGCGATAAACTATTTGGCACCAGTTCCGCTGGGGAATGTAATGGACTCGACTACTAAAGAGTTTGTAATATCAAAATAGAATTCTAAACTATGCTTGAAGGTGCCCTTCCTCCCCCAAGAACAAAAGGTTATCGGTATGCTCGAATAAGCTTAGTTTTAGCTGGAAAAAGATACTTAGCTTTTCCCATGTAGTTTCTCCCAGTTATACATGGCCAGTCCAGTAACCACCTTTTACCACCAACATTGATTTTAACCTTAAATTGTGATTGTGTGCATATAGTTCAATAACCAACCAACTGATGGAAAAGGCTGGACAGCAAAGTCCCATTGGCAGTTAAATATCTGTTTTAGCACTTTTAACATTCAAGAAATGAGACACAAATTTTTTACCTAAAGAGTTGTGAAGAACAAAGATAGATATCCTTCCTACGCATCTCACTGTAAATTAGGCATTCTAGACAGCTTCTTCTGAATGGTGCTTTCTGATATCAGACAGTTAAGAGGTACTGTTGACATTCTTATGCAAGGATTAAAACAAGTACAAGCATCTGAGTTTGCAACACATCTATCAGAGATAGCAAGGATAGTTTGCTATGAGCAAAGTATACACTTTCATTAATCTTTGAAGAAAAAAGAGTAGCTTTACATTATGTATAAGCTAGTAAGATCTATTTCATCATCCCTATCTGTCTACAAAATGAGATAATTGCTCACACACTTCAACCGTTTTACGTATAATACTACTGCTACACAAAATATGCCTGCCTTGAATACATAATAGCTTGTCGAGTAAGGATGAGGATATCAGAGATTGTAAGTACACCCATTCATCTTCTTTGAAAATTCAATACCTTGATGGAGAAGGCAAAAACAAATGCAAATAATGCAGAAAACCCAATAACAGCTGCTGAAACTGCTCCCAGAAAGTCATGTCTAAACCCAAAGTACTGCCTAAGAAAGTCTTTCACGGGAATCCGCGTGTCTTCCATTTGATCCTCTATGTCGGCGAACTGTGAAGCAAATAATCCATAGAGAGTCCAAGCAACAGGGCACACCCAGTAGCTCCACCTCCACCATATGGGTATTTTCTGAAAGGAAAAGAAGAATTATAAGCCCAAAAGTTCGATAATAGATGCACATAAATTTTGGATATGTGGGAGTTTAAAACTTACAGGTCGTGGGATTAGAAAGCCGGAGAAGATGTTCCACATTCCATAAAAAGCAGAGGATACAATGGCAGCAATTTCATGATTTGGTGTCAATCCAACTGCCATCATGCCATAGTATGTGAAGTATAACAGTGTGAAGAACATGAAGAAAAGGTACCAGCAAAACTTGGCTGCTGTCCATTCAAAAGCAATCATTGCATAAACAATGACGCCATATACTATTGTCTGAAGCAAAATATATGGAACCTCAATAGCAACCTGAAAATACAGTATATGCAGGTAAGATAGTGCTCCAAGTTGAAAAAAAAAAAAAGTACATATATATATATATATAAATATATATATATATATATATATATATATATTGTCATATGCCAGAAGGTTCAGAGCTATTAAAAACCAAAATGTTAGAGAAAATTTCGACAATGTATCACCTGTGCAAATGCATATGGTAGAGCAGAGTACATTCCAGCAGCACTTTCCCTATAGAAGACTGTTCTTTCAACTGCCACCACCGGCTGTACAGATGAGGCATTCTGAATACCGATAAAAAGCACAGCAGCATACATAGACCCCATAGCATTAAAGAGATATTGCCTTCTATTACTGCACAGAAGTAAATCATCAAAAAGATGATCAGATTGTCAAAAACTGAGCATGAATCAATAGCACAATTTCTCCTATTAAACACAGCAAAAATAAAGTGATGGATTACGTTTTGGTGCCAAGGTCCCAGAATATGGTTCCAAACATCAATGCTATGAAACTTGTGAACATAAGGCGCACGGCAGTATATGGTGGGTTGCGCCAGTAGGACATGTTCTGCTTCCATAAGCATGCAAAGCATTGAGTGACAAAAGGTTGCGAATATTGCGTTTGGAAGTAAAGATCCTTGGACCCAGGAGGTGGTGTACTCAATTCCAGAATAAGAGCCTTGTTTCTCCTGTGCAAATTGTCATGGCTCAGAGACTAGCCAAAAGATGCAGAACTTTCTACAGGAGATGCAAACTAAAGAATCACCAACCTGTACAAATCGGATGAGTGGTATAGCTCAGAAAAGTCCACCCCAAGAATCTCCTCCTGCGACATGGTGGTTACCTCCAGCATCCAAGTTGCAGGGTTGTAACCGTCTCTTATCTTGCTCACCCCATTGATTGACTTCACAAGACAAAACGTTTAGCCATCATCCCAAAATTATAATGAAAAACTGGATAGGAACATATGTTTTCTCACAGCCATTTACTTACCTCAAAGTACTCGATCAACTGGCTAGAAAGGTGACCTAGCGGCCCGACATAGATTTCTTCTCCCCCACGTTTCATTAGGAAGAGCTGCACCACCAAGTACAAGGCACATCATCAAACTATTTTATTAACTATTAAAGGCATATATATTTTGTGGGATAAACAGATTTCATACTTCATCAAAAGCTTCAAATATGTCAATGCTTGGCTGGTGAATGGTACAGACTACAGTCCTTCCAGTGTCCACAGTGTTTCGCACAGTTCTCATGACTATTGCCGCAGCTCTAGCATCTAACCCTGAAGTGGGCTCATCCATGAATATTATGGATGGATTGGCGACAAGCTCAATAGCAATAGTCAGCCTCTTTCTCTGCTCGGTCGAAAGACCATTTACACCAGGCAACCCCACTAGTGAATTTCTCAAAGTATCCAGCTCAACAAGCTCCATTACCTCCTCAATGAACATCTGCTACATTACAGTTTACAGCTTGAGTATAAAACCAAAATCAACGTATATGCTTGCATAACAAATGAGGTAATATAGTCTGACCATTCTTGTGGCTTTCTCAACTTCAGGCGGTAAGCGAAGCCATGAAGAGTAGAGCAGGGATTCATAGACTGTCACATGAGGAGAGTGGATATCATTTTGTTCACAATAGCCGGACACACGGGCAAAAGTTTCTTGCTTCTTTGGATATCCAGATATAAAGATGTTTCCCTCAATGTATCCGCCTGTTTTGCGCCCAGCCAAGACGTCCATCAGAGTGGTCTTCCCAGCTCCACTAACACCCATCAATGCTGTGAGAACTCCTGGTCTAAATGCACCACTCAC
>JAVDBV010047636.1:0-27350 GCA_032619315.1 Piper longum
ATATATAACAATAGGAAGTATTTTGAGCAGTAAGACCAAGGAAGGAACAACAACGCTTCTGCACCTGCTCCAGACAAGTGTTGAAAATAGGAGAGAAGCAGGGCGAGGTTGGTAATATAGAAGACAATGAGCAACAATTGTTTTTGTGTTGTTCTCACGAGTCTGTAACAATTGTATACACTTGCAAAATAGTTGGGGTATGGAAGGGCAAGGTCCGAGTGCTTGGTTAGCACTGAGAGCTCCTGCGGCAGGAAAGAGCACCTGCACCAGAAGTGATGGATGCAACCATGGAGGAAGACTTGGCTCCAAGGCTTGAAGCTCTTGCGTAACTAGCCGAGGCGCCGGCACCTGATGCAGTGAAGTAGGCACCGTTCAAGAGGAGGTCGCCTTCAGACCTCCAGTTCCAGTTCTTCCACACCCCATTAGATATATCCACCCTCTTTGTTACCTGGTGTCAATGAAACCACCATTGTTAAAATTATGGATGACCATGTTGGGAAAATCTCCAGTTTTAAATGACTGAAGTTGGGCCTTTCAAAGAAGATTACCTCTTTGGCAAATGGGTTTGCAGGGGCAAGGTATCTGTTCCCCTGGCTGTTGATTGTAGGCTCTGCACTTCCACCAATTGCATACATTTCCCAGTGAGTGTAGTCATTGTTCACCACATGAAAGTAACCATGACGACACCTACAAGTTTTTGACATAGAAAATTTTCAGTTTATGGTATTGTCTTCTGTCATCGACAACAAGCATACCCAGATTTATGGAAACATAACCAAGAAGTAATCAGAACTCTCAAGATTGAAAAAAAGGTTGGAAGTATTAATGTAGAAGATGGTAAAAAAAATCAGAATTTAGGTGATATGGTACTATTTTCAGCTACTTGTGAAATAATGGTATCATGATAGAAGGAATTGTAGACAGGAGGAAGCAGTCATCAAACAAGAAAAAAGACACTCAATTCACCTCGGCATCCTCTGAATAAGCCCTTCACCGAAATGGTTGAAAGCTATGGTCACTTGCATTGCCTTATCTCTGGTGTAAGAGTCACTGTGGCCTAGCAATATCACCTATTGAAGCAAAAATATACAGCAACATTAGTTAGTTTCCTTCACTTTTTGAATCAGAACTAACACTACAACCAACATGTGGAATGGGAAGTGAGATAATTGTTGGATTCAATAGACATTGTGTTGATTATGAACATGAAATGGAGCCATACCTCATTGTGGTGAGTGAAGTAGTTGTTGGATATGGTAATGGCCGTCGACCCCAGAACAGCATCAACAAGGCCATCGGCGCAGTTGGAGAGGGAGTTGTGATCAACCCAGACATGACTAGAACCAAAGATGGAAATGGCATCGCCATCGGCCATTGTCCTCCACCCATAGTGCGAGGGAGAGCTGCGAACCATGGCATTTCCAGTAGGCTTGCAGTCGTGAATATGAAGCCCATGAATGATAACATTGGTCACAAACTGAATTGTGATGCATGCACCATTAGCAATGTGAACATTCACACCTCGGCCATCTATGGTCTTGAAACTGTTCATTATCAGCTCTTGCTTGAGGGTGATGACCATGTCACGCTTGAAGACGATCCAAAGTGGTTCATCTTGGATCACTGCATATCTGAGAGTACCAGGGCGTGGGTTGACAGGGTCGTCATCACCTGGGTCGGTCACCACATAGTACCTTCCATCACGGCCACCGATTGCATTGCGGCCGAAGCCAATCCCGCAGTCGGCCAACCTCTTGCGTCGGAGCTGCCACTGTGAGTCGCAACGCCAGCAGTCATCAATTGGGTTTCCAGTTCCACAAGAAAGGAAGCCCAGTGACCTCCTAGCAGTGCTGTTGTTAACCGCTCTGCACAAATGCAAGACCAGTTTGAACTTGATATGGAAAGGAGCAACTAGTTAGTAAATGTGCAAGAAGAAAGCTACACTCATTGGTAGATTAATTGATATAATTTGGAGCTCACAAACAAAACAAGTAGGTAATGGGTAGGGGTGAAACAGGTTGTACACATCTACATGAGTATGCAGATGAGCAATTCATGACAACCGGTAGAAGTAAATGTGGCAGAGAGGTGGTGGGTGCAGCAACCCATGGTTGGTGGAGTGAAGGTATGAATCATGAGCAAACGACCCTACTTGAAGCAGACGGTAATAGAGATAGATAGACACTTCACATCCAAATTCCAGGTTAACTGCAACCAAGTACTAATGCAGCGTCTAGGTAGAGACCATGAACACGCACACATTCACACAAAGACAAAATCATCAACAGGCCTTACTCTTACAACACTCGCGCAGAACGACAATTACTGATCTCGCCTCTGGCTTACAATGTCACGTACCAATGCAAACAATAAAAGGTAAACTCTATGTTTTGAAGCACGGACAGGAGCAGAGCAAGCATTTAATGGGCAGGCGGGTAAAAACTGATACTTTCTGACAGCATACAGAACATAGACGAAGTAGTTGAACTTGGGCAACAACAGGACTACCGATAAACTCAAGTGATGATGATTTTACAACAACAACAAACAAGTTACAAATCGTTAATGGCGGTCCGCAACCACCTCAAGAATTCCGCTACCCCTTCCTCACCTCATCAAATCCCTATTAAGGGAGCTATGGCTGCTTAAGCCTGCTATACAAACAAAGATTCGACAACCGCACGATCATCCAATATTTGGGCAAGATATCGTCACTAAAAAGTGGAACAAAAACACTCAGCCTTTCAGAAGAAAAAAGCAAAAGGTGGTGAAACTTACTCATGCACCAACGCGACTACGCTTTCCGGATCCTCAACTGCGTGCTGGGTGGAATCAAACTCAGACCTGCAACCATCAACCACCACCAAAAAAAATTAAAAAACCATAAAAAACACTTCTTGAATATTGAAGAACAGTAATTTTACATAAATCATATAAAAGCAAGCATTTTCTCTATCAAGTATCATACTCAAACCTGCTAGCACCACCACCAACAACATAAAACCCCCCCACCCCATAAACCACAGTAAGAAACACTTGCTAAAGAAGAGTAATTTTCACGGAAGTAGAGCTTTTTAGCTAAGTGAAAAGCGAGTATGATCCATGGTTATCGACTAAGCTAGTATGGGATTATGGACAGGGCCAGTTTTGGGTGAGTTGGTCCACTGGCTAACATGGGGGCATTCAATTCACGCATGAGGTCTGTCTCTAGCTTTGTCCTAAGCAAAGACCATGCGATGCACCGCCGCGTCGTGGTAACCGATATAACCGAATAAACGGTGCAGATCGCAAGATCTCGATCTCCGAGCACCTTGTAGTTGTCGACCACCACCGCGCGATGTGCTCCTACAAGTATCTAACGACCACGGTTTGTGCACCTTTTTCTTTCTCTGAAAAAGTAAGGCATCCAAGCTGCCGACGCCATTGACGCCGAGAAGTAGACGTAAACTCTAAAAAAATAGCTGCTACTTAGCACTTACCGCCATTGATTTGGAGTTCCCGCCGCTGCATCTACAAGTGAAGAATTTTTATTTCCAGTCATGATCCTGCAAAAATGAGACCAGCAAAAAAAACGTGATTTTTTTTGTTGTTATCTCATCCTTCTTCCAGTGTGGGAAAAAAGTCATGAAACTGTGATTTTGCTCTATAACTAGCAACAACTCTTGAAATGTTGAGGACCCGAATTCCAAAACTTTGAAGACATGAAAATGTGATTTTAGTGTGTGAATAAGATACAGATACAACCATTCAAACAGTTTTTTCTGAAAAAAAAAACAGAGAAAGGCAGGCCAAATTTCTACTAAGAACTCTTGAAATATTGAAGACCCAAACAGCTCAATAACTTGGAAGCCATGAAAATGTGATTTCGCTGAATAAATTGTAGGGACTCAAATGTGACAAAGACACAGAAACAACCATTTAAACGGTAAGAAAAAAAATCAGGGGAAAGCCAGATTTGCTCCACTAAGAAGCCTTGAAATCTTCAAGACCCAAACCAATAGCTTGTAAGGAATGAAAATTTGATCTTTCTCAATAACTCGCACACACATAAACTCAAAATCAATCTCCCAAACAAAAGCAAAAAAAAAGGACATACTTCCAGAACCAAACCAAGAACCTGTGAAGAACTCAGAAAGGAAGAGATGAGCAAGCAATGTACCTCCCACCCAAGCCGCCCCGGGCGTCGGCGACCAAAAGCGGGAGCAGGAGGAGGAGCGAGAAGGCCGCCATTGTAGCTCAGAGCTCGAACTCGAGCTTCTCTACCACCTTCCGGTCTTTCCTAGAGCTTCGAAGGAGTGGTGGTAGCTGTCCAAAAAGTGCTACCATCGCCATTTCTGCCACCGTTTTATAGAGAAAGAAGAAGAAGAAGGAGACGGTTGACTGACCCAACCCGATCTAACCCGGCTCAAACCGAGGTTTGGTTCGCTCTAACAGCTAACCGAACCGTTTTAACCGCCGTTTAACGGAACCGGGCCCGCGGGCTGGGGCCCGTGGCTTTCTCACGTGCTGTCACCGACGATCATCTCCACACGAGCGAGGGGGTTCATTCATTTTTCAACTTGTTTATTTTGTCGTAAGGCTTGTGTACACAACAATTAAGCATGAACAAAATACAAAATTAAGTTACTAATCCTTTTAATTCCATTGGTGTTGAGACGGATTAACAAGTACCATTTTAAATTCAATGTCATTAATCGGGTCGGAGGATACGAGACGAATTCTTTCAAAAAATATAAAAAGTTATAATTTCATATAGATTTTTAATGTCTATTTTTTATCGATATATATATATATATATATAAATACATACACATGAATTTTTTAACTTTAATTAAGTTTGATAAATATATATACATATATACATGCATACACATAAATGTTAATTAAAGGCTAAAAAAATATATTAGTTTTTTCATTAATCAAAAGAGTTTGAGGAGCATGACTGATTTGTGGGACCTGCTTTATCCTTCACAAATCAACCGTCTGATCAATTTGTTGTTTTATTAATAGCATACTTTTAGGTCGAACATTTATGTGGGCCCAGGGAGGATATTATCCATAATGATAATTAAATGTGATTGGTCTATGCAGCCAAGCACCGGCATCCATCATGGCATGATCTCATGCGTGTGGGCCCAAACCTAACCAGTTTTTTTTTTTTTTTTTTTTGTATATTCTTGCTTCTTGTCTGAAAAGTAGACGCAAAGCTTGGAATCTGTTACGCCGTAATGGCCGGAAGAAGTTTGCAATGTTTGGATTCTTTTTTTTTCATAAAAAAAATATAAAATGTACAACTTTACTAATATAACGGATTTAGGTTTAGACTTTGAATTAATTTATAAATAAGTAATATAAATTGTTTTCTTTAGATTTTGCATCGGATAAAATACTATTATTTAGTTAAAATTACTTAATAGAAATTTATAGAAAATGAAAGGATAGAATTTGCCAAATTAGCTAATGACTATTTTATAAAATGTTATATTCTTTAAAAAAGATGATAATAATTTCTAACGCTAATGATGTTTTGTAAAAACGAGCAAAAGCCTTTTCTATAATCTCTCAAATATTTGATTTTTTTTTAGACAAATTGTAATAATCCAGTCCAAAGTATAATTTAAGGGGCGTAAGTTATTTCTTTAAAATTGTTAATCAAATTAAAGATTTATAGTTTATTCTCACTTATGAATAAGATTTTAACTTATTAAGTTATAGATATTTGACTAAGTTAAAGGATCTCACATGAATGCCCTTATATAATTAATCGCAGTGGATACTAATTAAAAGAGATGACTGTTGAACACAATCCTAACCTTATACTTCCTATATTGTTTGCTTTTACTATTATTATGACTAAATTAAAAATGAAGATTTTCATGTCCAATTTTTGAATGAGGGACTCTGTGTTTTGTGGGCCACCTTGGCCAAATTGTAATCAACTAAACCAATTGTAGAATTGGTGCACCCATGTTATGAGCTAAATTGAAGGTTAAGACTCATTGTCACCCACCCTTTTAATCTGGGTATATGCAATGTGGGTGGCGGTTGAGTTGATTTGTATGTTCAACCGCAAGTCCAGATTAAGCAAACACTATATGCAACTGCCACTGTTATTATGGCTTATATCACCAATTTTACATTAAAAATTATCGAAAATTTTTAAAAATATCACAGTAAAATGGCAAATTTTGTATAATCTTATTAGTGACTACCACCGAGTAGGATTTTAAAATGCCCGAGGAGATTTTGCACCACTTATGTATGTTCTATGTCTTCGTTTTCATGTGATTTTTTATTCTAAAGTAATTTTTCATGTGGTTATCTTTGTGGAAATGTTAAGTTGCTCCCCATGAGCAACTTCCACCATCATTATTATTCGCAAAGGAATGAAATCTCCTCTCGTGCTAATTTGAGATATTGGTGTCAATTTAGGGTTGTTCGTCTAGCGAGTTATCTCGAGTTCTACTTAGCTAGTACAAACTCGGCTCGTTTAATTTCGAGTTTGAATTAAGCTGATAAATACCGAGTTAGTTCGAGTTTGAGTGACGTTCGAACTACTTTGATTCGTATTTATTGATAGTATTCTTTTGTATAATTTATATTAAAATTTAACATATAATTAAAATATATCTAACTTTAACATAAAAGACAATTTAATCATGCATATAATATTATTTTTACAATTAAATTAAACTTGCATAAAAATATTTCAAATAAATATTAAAAAAAAATTATTCTTAATGTACAATATTGAGTTTCGAGTTGAGCCGAGTTTATCAAGTACGAGCTCGAGCCCAGCTCACTTAAATTTGAGTTAAATTTTAAATTAATTTTTTTAATTGAGTATGGACCAGTCAAATGGAGCTTTGAAGAACTCTACTTATCATCATATCAACCAACGAGATATCGCATGCTTTATGTTTAAATTTAACAAATTCTCGAGATACAACATTAGAGAAGGTGGATATTCCGATATTCTTATTAATGACTATACCATCAAGATTTCAAAGCACCGGAAGAAATTTTGCACTTATGTGTATTAATCTTTATTTTTCACGTGGTTTCTTTTTTCCAAAGCCATTTTTCATCTGGTTTGATCTTTGTGAAAGTGTTAACTTACCCGCCATGAGTATCCATCTCTTGTTTTTTTGTTTCCATTTTAAATGAGTTCGTTGCAGTGGTTGCACAATTAACTACTAACCTGTCATGAACCCTACAATATATTAACCTCTCTTTCCTAATCCCCCACCCCACCTAACTTATCATTTTAGTGCTTCAATAGATTAAAAACACGAGCAATCAGACATGGGTAAAATCCAAATACTTTCCACCAAAGTAATTAACTTAAATTACATATTATATTGTTAATTGTTTGAACAAACAATTGTTAATCCCTTTAGGTCCTAAAAAGGACTTGTAATAAGTTTTACGGGTCCCTCTTAATCCAAACCAGTTTAAGGAATAAGACTTTTTTATTAGCCTATATATTAGTTACCATCATCAACTAAAACCAGTATGAGACAAATCTAATAATCTTCCCTTTATATATCGGGCGGCTCCAAAACTATCATCGTTTTCCGACAAAACCCATATCAATATCTGATAAACTCCTCTTCCCTTAAATTATCAGGTATAACCTATAAATGAGACTTTTCACAATCGGCACGAAACTCACATGTCAACCCTTAATAAACTTCTATTCCCTTAAATTATCAAGTAGAACCTATGAATGAAACTTTCTACAATCGGCATAGCCAACCCTAAAATTGAACATATGGAAGAGACTTTTCACAATTAGCATAGGCCAACACTAAATTTTACTTGCCTCTAATACCACTGTTAGGCCTAATGGGCCCCCAAAAAAAATTACAACAAGGGTCAGAGGTCTCTATTAATTTAAAAATTAAATTAAAGAATAAAATTTTTTTATTAACATATATATATATATATATATATAAAAGTCACCAACATTAGATAAACTTAACAACAATTAATTTCAAACGAAGGGATTGGTCTCAATCTTTGTATGGCAGCACCGACAAACCATGGAAACCCAACCGAGGAAGCAATGGGTTTGGGTCGAGCTGGCCGTCCGACCAAGTTCTTTTACATTCATGATTCTCGCTGCAGATGCCGCTAAGGTTGAGGGGCCCATGTGAGTCAAGGCCACCGACGAGATCACATGGCGGCCAAGCGGCCATCAATAACCACAGTGGTCTAATTTTCTTGTATATAATATTAAACTCTGTATTTTTAGGGTTTGGTTATTGATTACAAGCTGACATAGCTTGTGAGGTTGTCTTCTGGGCATCTTGATAATGCAAAAATTTTCCGCTAAAAGTTGAGTTTTGGACATGTCATTCTTCATCAACAAGACCCAAGAAGTAATATTTAAGTATTTTTTAACAAGATTGCCTCTAGCCGCGACACGTGTAGACGAGAAGTTTAGAGACTTTGAAAAACTTGACTAATTTTTATTTAGTTTAATGTTTGACTCGAGAAAAATTCGATTCAAAAAGCTAAATGAGGGTGCATGGGCTCAATTTTGACTCAATTCAAATCTCGATATATTATATAAAAAATAAAATTTTAAGGTAAGATAAGGTATCCCTAAGTACAAATCTAAGTTCGTCCTTAAAACTATGTGTCGCCCCGGTGCAGATTTGATGGTCTAAGTCATTCTTTTGAAGTGATTATTAACTTAAATCAAAAGTCTATAAGTCATTCCTCAAATAAATATTAAATATAAGACTAATTTTAAATAATCTTACGAACTCAAAGCCAAATTAATCGAGTTTGAGCTAAATAAAACTTGGGTCGACTCGCTGGCTAAACAACCCTACTTATGTCATTCTAAATTTTATGGCTTCCAGTTCTTCAATTTCGCTACCACTTTAGTAATTAATTTTTTTGTTTTTCAAAGCAAACACTGGCTAACAAGGAAGCCAAGAACGTATGGATTAGAAGAATCAAACATTCGAGGATTGATCATATTAGCTTTGTTTAGAGGTGGATATTCGCCCATGGATGAAACAAACACCCCATGTGGTGCGTCTTGATCAAACAAAGTCTCGGTTCACCTCGTGCACATCCTGGCGGATGTCTCTCTCCCTCTACCTTTGCCATCGTACATGTTTCAACCTCCAACTTTCACAATCGATGGCACCTCCATTTTAGCTTAAATCACGTCGCAGCGACTTGTCTGAACGTGTATCAATCACCTACCCAATGAACTCTTATTTTCTGGGTCTTTCTCTGATATTATTATCCAGTTTATACGACAAATTGGTAAACTTCAAACTTGGCCTTTGCGACAAGAACTTGGCTCTTTGCATGCCCGTGCAAAGCCTGGGTAGCAATGTTCAATAATTTTAGAACGAGCCCACATCTTATCTTGTGCTAATTGCAGCAGTTTGGCTTCATCTGTGCTTGCGTATCCTACTTACTAGTCTTTCTGACTAGGATCAATGGTAAAATGCTATCTTATCAGGTTTATTGATTGGTGCATTGTATATACAATTTCAGGAAACTGGGCAGGTTGTAGTTTGCAAAAATGTGCTGCCAATCGTTTGCTTGTCTGGGCAGGACACAGGGAAGAAGAAGATGCATGGGCCATGCCCTGCATTGAAACTGGCAATTGCAAACAGGTGGGAAGAAGGCCTGTCCTTTGAATCACGGTCCGACAGCTTGTAACTACAATGGTGCCAAATTATCCTTCTACTTCTGTATTTGCCAATAATTCATGAGCTCTTGGAACCACACTGGCTGTACAGGGTCTCGTCTTTGTTCCCCTCTTACTCATCCCTACATGTGAAGTGCTTCTACCACTTCTAACAGACAGTGATACAAACACTGTGATTTGAGGTTAGCACGTCAAGCATAATTTTAAAGTGATACAAACACTGTGATTTGAGGTTAGCACGTCAAGCATAATTTTTTACACAATTTTAGAGTTTTAAAGATCGTATCAGTTGCCATTACTAAATTTACGGCAGATAAAGGACATATTTTGGGTTCAACCGAGTTTAATCAAATTAAATAATAATTAAAATGTTGCAGTTTTCAACAAAAAATCATTTTACACATTTTTTTATATACTATCTGTTATCATACTAAATTTACGGTCATTACCGGGCATATTTTGTCCAGTGGGCTAAACTTGAATTCAACCCGATTAAACAGCAGTTAAGATAAAAAAAGGTTTGGGGAAGTACTGGTTGAACTAGGTTTAACTGAATTAAATAAATATTAAAATATTATAAATTTCAACAAAAAATTTAGGGTTTTAGGAAATTCTTAATAAAAACATGTAAGAATTAATTAAAATAAACCATCTAAACTATTGTAAAAGGTTCGAAAACCCGAGTACATACAAAACACCACCCATTTCACTTTCAAAAAAAAAATTAAGACTATTCTAATATATGGCATATGCAGTCGCTGATCCAATAAAGTATTTAAAACTCTTAACCCTAAACCATAATTCTGCTGTAAAATCATTTAAATAGATAAGAATTGGGTATAAACTCTGTGCCTCGTATGCTCTCTACAACTTCTGAACAATGGGGGACACATGTAGGTAGCCAACTCAAGGAACGCGGCATGAACGTTTAGAGCAGAGCATGATATTATTGCTAGCTCTGGGCCGTGGACGCACCATTCCCTCTGCATTTTCATGCTCCACAAGAAAATAAAATAATGCCATGGTCCTATCCCCTTCTTGAGTTTGGAAATGCCCTGCCCTCTTTCCTCCTACCTCATGGATGTGGGAAAAGCAGCAGAGAAAAGGAGTTGACAATCAATAATACGAGTGCCCATCTGTTCAAATCTGTGATTGGTGGTGAAGCCTTGCACCCAATGATGCAACTTTCTCAATGCTCTTCCATGTTGACTTCCACCAAACAGGAAGTTTTGAGTTGAATGTTCTCAACAAGAACACCCGAGATTGAAGTTGGTTGTTTGCTAAAGTGAAAACTTGGTAATCAATTATGATTTTTTACCATGTGGTACCTTTCTGAAGGCTTGAAATTATTAAGTTGTGGCCACATCTGTTCTGTTTGCTTGAAATTGAAGTTTGGCGTGCGGGTCCATGTACATTATTATGCATTTTACCTCCTTGTAGCCTCTAAGAATTGCTGAGTTTGTTCAAGAAAGAGAGCATCTAAGGTGCATATATTAACCATTTTCTTCTCAATAATAGCCGAAGCAGGACAAGCCATATCTTTTTTTGGTTCCTTTGGGCTGTAATGTTTTCCTCAAGAAAGTGTGTTGTTGAAGTTCTGTCTGTGGAAAACATGGGAACCAGCAGCCAAGAGAGTTTTGGTTGACAAGCAGTGACAAAACCATGTTATGAACATATTGGAAACGCCCATGCACATGCAAATATGCAATCTGATTAATGTGCAACTGGGCAATTTGCTGCTCATATTCATGCATCATAAACAGGACTGTTTGTTCAATCTAAACATGTATGGCTTTACCTTTGGGGCATCCAACTCATGTCAACCGGACCTTTTTTTTTCCTTGACTGACCACTTGTTAAGGAGCAGCTAGCAATGTGCTAGCCAAAGTGGGAGTCATCCTTTTGGGCTTTTTACAGCATGCAATGCAAGTATGTTAGGCTTTTTTGTTCCATCATAGCTTGTGGCAAAGTAACAGGTTATGCAACCCTGTATCCAAACACTTCTTCAACCGTCAATACAGTTTTCTATCTGTTCCTCATTCAGATATATACCAGGCCTACATTCTAACAATTTTGTACCAATCAACGTTTACTCTGTTAGTTCTTGTAGCTTAGTGAATGATGCAACTGCCTAGCTGGGTTTTTTTTTTTCAAGTTCATTCTTAAGTTTTTCTGGGTCTCTTAAAAATTCTCAAACTTTACCTGTTGTGCAGTTAATTATGACTCGACTACTTATTTGGAAAAGTTAAGCCGCAATTGGTGCAAAGTATGGAATCTGAAAGCTGGTAGAGTTGGCAAAGTGGAAATGTTTGATGTTGTTAACATGGATGCTTGATTGGCAGCCACTTACCCCCTTGCCAAACAATGGAAACCAACCAACCTATTGGAGATGAACAGATTCTTTACCACAAGATGTGAGAGCAGAGTAATTTATATATATATAATCATATCTGATTGGAGAGAAGTTCATACTTTATACAGCGCCAATCACGCCATGTTGGTATTGTGGAATTGTATTTGCCATTAGACAAAGAAGTCGTTTGGCCAACCAAAACAAAACCACCTGGTAGGTACTGAAGTATATTCCCGGCTATTAACTTTCAAGATTAACCAGGACTGTCTGACATGTTAGATTGTATACTAGAATCTTTCATTAGCATTGGCTTGCCACGTTGAGCTCAATAATAGTATGTACCGGGTTTTTAAAGGTCAATTATCAGATGCGGCACCTTGATTCTTATATATAGTATTAAGCTCAAATTGATGAATTCCTCTGTTCAAGAAGAACACGTAGTCATCAACAGATACTTGGTAATCCACAATATATTATAGTAAAGGCTTTTAGGAATTGGCTCGGATTGGATATAGATTATATTTATATTGAATTCGTATCTGACCCAAATTTGAATATTAAATTTATTTTATTTACCTAAAATAAAACCTCATGAGCACAGTGATCAAAACTCCATTTTCCTTGTGTTTATCTGATTTATTGAACCAAGCCCACATGTGCCATTGCTGCCATCAAAATGAGATGATTCAAAGAATGTAAGCAAATAATGGGCATTTCAGATAAGAGAGGAATTGTGGCCACAAGTGGGAAAGAGAGAGAGGAGAAGAAGAAGGGCAGGGATTGGGAAGTCTTGAGGGGTCGTACAGTCCCAGAATAGACCTTCTACCATGCAAAGCTTTTGGGCATCTCCACATGCTATCATGTGCCCTTGTGTTTCCTTCCATGTGTGCTTTTATTGTATCCAACATGCCCATGTTCTCATGTGGGCTCTTCCTCCCTTTCTTGACCTCTGCTCACATAGTTGTTCATCATAACTAGTTTGTTTAAACCTCTATTCCAATTGATTAGTTTGAGCAATTTTTGGGTTATAGTATGATGTATTTATACAAATTCAGCAGGGTTGTTGGGTTGATTGAGGAGATTGAATGAACTAGTTTGTTTATGTCTCTATTCAGTTGATTAGTTTGAGCAAACTTCAGGAAATAATATGATGTATATGAGTTCGGCATGGTCGTTGGATTAATTAAGGAGCTTTGATTAACGAGTTTGTTTAAACATCTATTCAGTCGTTTGGTTCTAAGCAATTTTTAGAAAATTATATGACATATAGATACAAATTCAGCGAGGTTATTGAAATTTTGACCATAGATTGATCAATGGCTGCAAAGTTCTTATTACCGTTCCGGTCAATGTACCCGATTAGTGCCAGTATGTATCAATATGTATACTTGATAATAAATATAGTTCTAGGGTTGAATCCATTTTTTAAGTGATTCAAAATAATATTTTTGATTTTTTCAAAAAAATTTTGCAGTCATCAATATTCCCCTACTAATATTTTGAATTTTTAACACACTCCGGTATCGGAAATTCTCATTTTTAAAATTATTTATTATTATTGAATTGTTTGGCATCCAACTTGTTTTGCATGTAAACTGCACTCCAATTTGGATTTAGTTTATCCAACCTCTTTTGGACCCTTTTTTAAGTCAAATAAAATTGGTAAGAAATGAATACGAAGGAGATGGATAAGAAGTAGGGGGTGTAAACAAGATGAGCCTAATAAAACGTAATTTTGTTCATGTTCAACTTGGTTTTAAACTAATTTGTTCAAGCTCGGTTCTTTAATAGGTTATATATTTTGAGCCGAGTTCAAACTGATTATTTATTTGTTTAAGGTGGTTCGTCTTTGTTTGATGATGATATGAGTCAAGACAAGCTACATCGATCAAAATAACTTAGCTTGCTAATAGATAAGTAGGAAGTTACTAATATTTAGTAATATCTAAGTATTAAGCATCCATTAACAAGTAGTTTATAACTCATACATGTCTCTGTTATTATTAACCAATTAAGTAAATGGCTAGTTAATGTGAGTTATATTTGACAAGAGTTATATTTGATATATTTTACTTTGGAGAAATAATAATTTATGGCAAACATAAGTATTACTACTACTAACAAACTAAATAATTAATAGTTAACCAATAAGTATTGATAATATCTTTTTTGTAAGTAATCAATGATGGTATAATTAAACAAACTATTTATTTCAAACCGAGTATTTTCTCGATTACAAAATTAACAAGTACAAATTTAAGCCAAACCAAGTTAAACATAAAATACTCATATGCTAATTTGGTTTGTTTACACTTCTATAAAAGGCATACGCATATTATACATACATATGGCTAGTGCCCGGGAAAAACCAAATGGGCCCAAATCATTTTGGGCTAAAAAAAACTCAACTCAATTACACTGTGCCTAAAAGGCCCATTTGGCTAACTTGGATATTCGGTTACCAAACTCAATCAACCAAAATATTTCGGTTTGAATCAGTTTCATATATAAATAATTTAATTTAATTTTGGTTACAAAATCCCACCACCACATGCTCACCCCAATAATTTGTTTGTAATTGAATTTTGAGGTCATGAGGTTGACTTAAAAATTGAATTGAGTAAATATGTCTCATTTGATGGAGAGACATATTTATAATGATCAAATTTGTTACTTTTATTTTTGTTACATTTTAATTGACTGAATACTCTATTTATAATCAAAACTCAATTTTTTATAGCCCTTCCCCTTAATATAAGAGTTGATACGTACTCAACTTGCCTATAATTTACTTCAAGGAAAGCTTGGTCACATTCGATTTTTATTAATTTTCTAAAATTTCAACTCTATTTTTCCCAACATAATAAATTTCTATAGCAAACATGGTACTGGTCCATCATTGCTAATGGTGATTTAACTGCTTTAATCAATGATGCATCCTTCACTTTGTACACATCAAATTTTTATTCAATAAAATCTGAAAAATATAAGCAATGCATACAACATTTTAACTTATTCTACAGAGCAGCGAGTATATAAATCTATATGTCACCCTCTTCGAGAGCAATGGTGAAGACCAACTGTTTTAAATGATCTGTGGATGATTATTCTTGTATTATTTCTTGGTTTTATGGACGATCCTTTTTAAAGAAGACAGTTTAGGATTTTCTTTCCAACCTCTTTGACGAGCTCGCATCTCCCACATTTCAGATAACTTCTTTTGTGCCTGCAAATCTGCATCTGCCTTTTCTCTTGCCTCTTCGCATGTTTCCATACCAGAGTTGCACTTATCTGCCTCCTTTTGATACTGAGAAGTCAGCTTCTTCGCTTCTAGCAACCGCATGTCAGCTTTCTTCTGGTTCTCTAACATCTCCATTTCCCGCATCTTCAATTCTTCCACTAGTAATTCAGTAAAATTCTTTTCCGTATCACCGTTCTCATCTTTATCATGTTTAGCGCAATCTGCAAAGTAATGTAGATAATGTGCAGAATATTTGTTAAAGAAGCTGCAAGTTCAAAATGAATCAAAGCGCAATGTGAATAATAGAAGGCTATCTTTAGAACATGCGGGATGTCTTTGTTCATCTAGTTGTGGAGTCAACTGGAAACAGAGACAGATTTCGCTTCGTGGGGAAGGCCTTAAACATCTCAAAATCATGGCATCATGTAAATTAAAAGGATAAATTAATTTAAACTACTTTAATTGTGAACAACATAAACGGATGGAGACTATTAACTCAGTTTACAAATTTGACAGGAATTGTAACATTTTACCCATTACCTAACATCATCATGAGCAGACAATCCTGAGTCCTAACAAAATAGATGTAAGATGCAATTTGACGAATAAGATAGAGACTAAAAGAGGAAAGAACTGACCTGCAAATGACACATTAGTGAAATCTGCAAATAAAGAAAAGAGTGGCATCAGAATAAATCGTCTAGCAAACACAGATGACACACACAAATGATAAAATCTCAGTGACGAAGAGCACAATAGATAACATGGACAAATGTTTTGGGGGAAAAGAAACACAGAACATCCTATAGCAATGATAGATCGATCTCCTTAGTCCAAAGACACTAGAGAAGGCATCATAAGAATGCATCCCTTTCCTTTTAAAGCAAGGGTGAAAGACTATATTTGTCTCCATAAACATATGTCAAAGACCTGGCCTTGCCTTCTTTAAGCATCAAACATCTGTCAAGTTGTGACCTTCAGTTGGTTTTCCTAGGCATAAAGAATATGCCAAAGATGATTTAAAAATAATAACATTTTGACAAGGAAATGATGCTACAAAGGATAAGTGAGGTTAAATATAAAGTGCAGTTAGTTCCTCATATCTACGCAAGAGGAAAGACCATATTGATGGTGGAATGCAAAATGTAATTACAAAAAGCAGTCGAGACTTTTCATTGTGAAAATATAATCACAGCTTGAACTTCATCCAATGCTGTTTTCATACAATCTAGCCTGGAATAGCTAGAAGATGCTCACCAATAGTATTGGCCCGTGCACATATTTGAGTTTCCAATAGTGCACACCCATTATTCTGTTTACCAGTTGCCACATTACAGAGTTTAAAACATGGGCTGTGCAAGCCACAATTCCAGTTTTAGGAAAATCTTTACTTCCCCCCAGTTTCACTATACATAAACACATTCAAATTGTTTTCAGTTTTGATTTGTCCTAGGTTTCAGTTGGATTTTTTTTTTGAAATCTGTGCCCATTTTTATTTCCTCCATACGTGTGTCAAGCTCACAATGCTCAAAATATACATCAAATGATCCAAAGAGGTGGAACACAAGGTACAGCAAATACTCATAATAGGAATAGTTTTCCTATCCCCAGACCCTCTCTACATCCCTTGAAAAACCTAAAGAACATATACTGATATCACATCACTATAAGTATGCAAACATTCAATGGACTGGTAAAAAATTAAATAAAAAAAGCAGCAATCCTATCCTATAATTTTAACTTAAAATGTAATTGTAACATCAGATTACTTTGACATAACTCATAGGAAGCCAATAATCTCGCATTTTGGGCAGTCACTAAACCACTCCAAATCCACAAACAACACGCTTCAACAACTATTAAATCCAAGTCTAGCCTGGACTCCAACAATATTGGTGAGGCAAATCTTCTCCAGATTAGCTCTAACCGATCCTTCATCTGAGTCAGTTCCAACTTGATAACTATACTAACGTGGTTGTTGTAAACAAAGTGATTTTTGTAACCAAATTGTGAATAGCATTGCTTGCCATGTTTATATATTGCAATGATTGTGAATCAATGAAATTGAGACTTAATTCACATAGTATCAGAGCCATTCCCTAGATACTGCCATGATCTCCGACAGATGTCTAACCACACCTGTCAATTCCTCCTCTTCTACCCCTGTTTTGGCATCTTCCCCACAAGGCGTCTCCTTTAATCTTGGCCCCAACGTCGGCACTTTCAAATTACTGTCATGAACATCACCCATTCTGTCATTTTCAAATTGGATGACACAAACTACCTATTATGGCAAGCATAAATTTGCCAATAATTCTTAGCCAGGGGCTAGTCGGCTTCATCAACAGCTCCATTTTCAACCAGAGACATCTTCTCCTACCTATGCCGCATGAGATCAAGTGGACCAAACCAACCAAAACTGGATAATAGCCACATCTCTCCTGCAATCCTTGGGTAAGTTCTTGACTGTCCCACAGCTGCCGCCAAGCAGACAACTCTTACTCAAATTTATGCGACCAATCTCCAAGCTTAACTTTAGCATCCGGAAAGGGTGAGCTCACTATAGTGGAATACTTGGATAAAGTAAAGTAGTCGAATTGGCATATATGGAGGAGCATTGGAGCTTGTCTAGAGAAGATTTGTCTCACCAATAGTGTTGGAGTCCATGATTGACTAAGATGGTTTAATATCCTTTGGTTGTTGATATTGATCATCCTGATTATGTATGGAAGCTTAATTAGTTGCTCTTCGAACTGAAACAATCTCCAAGGACATGGTATTCACAGTTGTATGAATCCCTATAAGAAATAGATATTACTAGTTCACAGGTCGACACCTTGTTGTTATTAAACATGAAGGACAAATAATTTTAATTTTGGTGTATGTAAATGATCTTATTACTACAAGCACCTCAGTTCCTTCTCATCAGTCGGCCATTTCCAAACTGGGGTAACAATTCTCTGTGAAGGATCTTGGTCGTCTAAATTATTTTCTGGGCATTGAATCAATCTTCCATCCTGGTAATGTTCATTTGTCTCAACACAGGTTCCCCAGCAATACACTTCACAAGTTCAATATGGAAAGCACTAAGCCCCCCATCACTCTGGTTCAGTTTGGGTCATAATTGGCAAAAAAATACTGACATTCCTTTGTCTGATTCAACTCCTCACTGATAGTTGTTGGTGCTTTGCAATATCTAACCGTTACTCAATAAGGCTTGCCAATTTCAACACCAACCTATTAAGCACACTTTACACTATGACATCCTACTACAATCGGCCCACCTTTGTCCTACTCAGCTTATTTGGATGCTGATTGAGCAGGTTGTTCAGATGACCGATAGTCTACAACGATTTTTTTTTTTTTTGGTTCTTCACTAATCTCTTGGTGTGCCAAAAAGCAGTCTACTATTTCACATTCTAGTATCAAAGCTGAACTACGAGAGCTCGTCTGCCACTACCGAAATTTCTTGGCTGCTTCAACTACTCAAGGAACTTCATGTTTATGTTTGCATGTTCCTATAGTTTGGCGTGATAACATCAGTGCAACTTATATGGGAAGTAATCTTGTTTTTGAAGGCCGATGAAGCATATTGAGCTTATTTATCACTTCATTCGAGATTGCCTTGCACACAAAATGCTGCTTATTCGGTTTGTATCTACAAAGGATCAGATCGGGGGCATCTTGACAAAAGATTTGCCCCAAACTATACGCTCACATCTCTTACCCAAACTCACGGACTGTCCACACCGCCAGGTTTGCCCGGGAGGATTGAGCCATCTAAGTCTAGTTTGGAATCAAATGAAATTGGTGAGACAAATCTTCTCCAAATAAGTTTCAACAATCCTGTCTGTGTCAATTCGAACTTGATAACCATACGGCCGTGTTTCTTAAAACCAAGGTGGTTGTTGCCATCAAATTGTGAAAAGCATTGCTGGCTACGTAATCTATATATTGTAATGATCGTGAATCAATGAAATTAAGGCCAACTTCACAACGACAAACAATTAAACAAGAACGGATCTTTGTCCTCAACTCACTTCTTAGAACTTCCTAGAACTAAATCACACCAAATCTACCAAAGACATATTTCAACAACAATAAAATTCACTTCCTACAACTAAATCACTCCAAATCCACAAACATGTCTCAACAACAAACAAGACCCCATCTTCGTACTCAATTCACCTCCTCGAACAAAAATCCTCGAACCATATCACTCCAAATCCACACATATCACATGTTTGAACCACAAAAAAAAAAAAAAAAAACCAAACAAAGACTTCAACTTGACACCCAATTCACTTCCCACAACAAATTCCAATCAGCTTCCTAGAAGAAAAAGGGGGGGAAATGCGTGTATGTAGAACATATACATACCTCGGGGCAAGGTGATGATGGGCTGGGCAGCACAATCGCAGGAGCAAGAAGGGCAGACGGAGGCGGAGAGGGCCTCGGAGACGTGCCAGTACAGCTGGGGGCCGACGATGTAAGCGGCCAGGCTTAGTGCGAGAAGCAGCACCGTGGCCTTCACCACCGCCGGCCGGCGAGCAGGCGCCATGGCCCGATCCAAATCCATGGAAGGCGGCGCAGTGAGAAGAGGGAGGGAGAGAGCGCAAGCAAGCAGCGAAGAGTGGTCCGAAGCATGGGCAAGCGCTCTTCTTCGTGTGGTGGGCCATTGGAGGAATTTACGATTAAGGGTGTTTAATAAACTATTCGCTAATCAATGGTCTGTTGTTTAGCACAATATATTAACTATGCATAATCAAGTCGAATGTTGTAAGAATTATTTGTAGTGGTATAAACGAGTTAAACCTAATCGCAAGTTTTTTATGTTCGACTCGGCTCAGTTAGGCTTGCTCTCATTAATTTTGTGCTCGAAAAAATACTCGTTTCGAAATAGATAAGCTCGTTGAACAATGAACAGAGCTTGAGCAAAGGAGTATTTCGACTCGAAACTCAAACTTGATGTGTTCAAATTTGAAAAAATGTTTGGCTCGGCTCAGCTCATAAATATTACTGAGGTCACATTAAACTTATATAGTGTTCAAAATTTTTTTTTGATCCTATATAAGTCAAGAACATAAATATTTGTTGAAGTTCGGCTCGAACCAAAGCTCAAATACCATAAATTTTAGACAAACTCGGTTCGGCTCGTTTACATTAAAGCTCAGCTCGGCTCGGCTTATTTTATATCGACTCAAACTCAAGCACACTCCTGCTCGGCTCAATTTGGCTCGTTTACACCCTACTCATTTGATAAACAAATCGAATTTTAAATTATACGGCTTCGAATTGAGTTATTTTAGTTCGGGTTCGAGCCTAATCGAGTTCGATTCAAACTTTGGTCTTGCTCGATTTTCATAACTATAAGTTTGAAGATCTAGTTAATTCTTTATAATGTGATATTTTTTTTTATAAAAATATAAATGATATTCATCATAATTGATAGTTGTATAATAATTATTAGATTATTTTAGTTTAATTATTTTTATGCCAAATTATCATTTTTAATATTATATTATCCGTGTATTATTAAAGAAAAAAATTTCTATGGATTTATATTACATTGAGTCAATTCGAACCGATTATTAAGGTCGAATTAAAATGAATTTGATATAACTCAAAATCAGTTTTAGTAATCGAGTCAAGTCGATTTTTCCAAGATTGATTTTTTAATCAAGTTTTAAGTCGAGTCCAGTTAAGTCAAGTCACAAAAATTCGCAAGCTAACTCGACTTGTACCCAGCCCTAGGTGGGGGTGGTTAGGAGATCTAGTTTTAGGGCGGGAATGGCCAAATCTACCACCCTCCAAGCAGTGGGGAGCAGCCAAGTTGCCACTCAGCTGCGGATCAGGGGAGCAACCAGATCTAATCACCCCCAAGATGTGGCATATGGCTGCTCCCAAGGTGCCCAATCAAGGGGCAACAAGATTTGGCCACCCCTACGACGGACAATCATGTAATAACCCAAAAAAATTAAATTTACATTTAATACTTATCGAAGTAAGATTTTATATATGAATAGGGATGTCGTTATAGATCTTCAACTTAGTTAACTAATTTTGAAAAAAATAACTAAGACCATTTGTTTGCACTTATGCCTAGTCTTTACAGTGGTATCAAAGTTGACCTAGAGTTTTTCTTATTTTATTTTTTTTTTATTTTGAATTTGAACCGAGCGACTAGGTTACTTTATAATTAGGAGTGATGAGATTAGGTCTATTTAATTGGGATAATTTAGCCTTTTGTTTAGCTCAAACACAACTCGTTTGATTTCAGGATAGAGTAGAGGTTACTAATATTTAAATTAATGAGTTTAAGACTTTAAGTTAAGCTCAAGCTAGCTATATCTATATTGATCAATATTTGTTAATATAATTTATATTAAAATTTTATATTACAAATCGAATATCTTGGATCGGCATAATTATATACTTATTATAGAAAAATATGGTCACGCATATTCTTGTTTCATGTTGTTATTATGTCCTACTCTTTTACAATTTTAATGAATATTATGGAATGAAATATAATATGCATTATGGTCCAAACCTTACTTTTATATAAAATATGGTGCTCTGAGTTGAATCAAGTTGGTGGGCACCCATCAAAGACTGTTTTATTTGATTTTGAGTCAAGTATCAAATTAAGATTTCTCGCATCAAATAACAAAATAAGTCAAGTAAATTGAGTTTTGAATAACCCTAACTGAGAGTGATGGAAGACTAGATGAAGTAGATTATCTTAAGATTTTAATGGAGTTAAGTCGAGTCGAGGTAGAGCATCTCCAACTTTATGTTTGCCTTGATGTTTCCTAGGCACAAGGAAAATGAACATCCATAACTTTCCACATTTATTTTTTTAACTCATTCTACTTTAATTAAACGACATTTCACCACTATTTTATTGAAATAAATTTACCCATTACAATTTTAAGAAATTTTAAACTATTTTAATAATCAAGCTATCAAATAAACCCAATAAAATTTCAAGATATTTGTAAATAGTGATTAGTTATATCTTTTTTTCTGTCTAAGTTAAAAAAAATAGATCCTAATTAACCAAAGCAAGCTTATGTTAAAATACATGGTTTTCCTATTGAATATGGCAAGATAAAACACTGCAAATTTGGCCTAGGATCTCAGGAAGACAACACAATGGTAGCTAGGGAATGTAGTAATAATATTGAAGACAAGAAGTCAATGGAATTAATTAACCAATCATCTAATGCCAAAAATTTTAATTTCATGTTGGGTTTGTAAATTCGGAAACAAATAATCACACAAATAAAATACAAGCCAAATATAGTTCAAACAAGAATAGTGTTATTCTTTTACAACACTAACATATGCCAGATTGATTTTTCTGCTTCCTACTACTTCCTTCTATTCATCCATTGAAGAAAGCTTGCAACTAGATGGACCAGAGGTAGTAATTTACACAGAATTGTCCACAACTGCCAACATTGCCCACTTTCTTGAATGGCTTCTATAACAAACTCTGAAAAATTTCTTCACACAAGTTACCCCAACTAGCAATTCTCCGAGATCTTCGAAGCAGGCTGTAATACAAGGCACTCAGGGCACATAAACAGGTTATATACATGTAGGCCAGCATTGTTGAAACCACAAATATTTTGGCCAAGTTTATGGCAATTCAGTATATTCATCGATTGCCTCAGACAAAGAAGGTGGTGGTGTTGCAGAGTTACTTCGTTTACTTGCCAATGGCGTGTTCCCATGGGATTGCCTTCTCGTTCGGACCCGAACATCATCTTCTAGCTGAAGAGATTCCAATGAGTAAGTGTCGCAGTTGTCGTCGCCCTTGAACACAGGGTGCATGTATGCATTTTTGAGGTACTCTTTAATATTGAGGTTGGGGTATCTAACACGCTCTAATGTGTCTTTCATCATAGCTTCCTGAAATTCGAGTAAGGTTTCAAATTCTCTACTTCAACATTGCATCCCGAGATAAACAAAATTAAATGCTAGTAGATCATATTGCGAAAATACAATCTACATGTAAGACAAAACGAACCTGTAAAGGGTATTTCACAAATGCAGATTCATATCTTGTTTTGCAGATCCAGTGGAACCATATGGTGAGAACAGGAAGAGCAACAAGCAAAGGTGTGGACTGAGAAGCTTCTTTGGTTCCCATCAATCCTAATAAAAGAAGCTCTGCAATGACCATAGCCGTGACAATACGCCTATGGACGCCTGGCCAAAATGCTGCAGCACTTTCATATTCTTGGTTATAGACATTTATGATCTGAAATGATATCAGAATTATACTTTAGAGAATCAAAAAATTGAGACAATGCACACAACTACTACTAGGATAACAAATGAAGAAAGAACAATTATATGTGTACCTGGTGACGATAAACCACAAATGCCAAGGCAAAGAAGACTAGAATGAAAGGTAGTAAAATGGGGGTTACTACCATGTATACCAAACCTAGTAAAAAATACAACTGTATCTTTGGTTCACTTGCATGGAACTCAATACTGCCAGGATCCATAGCATCAGCCCTATCCTTCTCGGTCTTAACAAGGAAAAGATTTTTCAGATGATAAAATATCAATGCTTTCAGCCTGAGAATTTCTCCGGAAATTCCCGCCCAACCATCTACCATGATATATGTGATGAAGAAGGTTGCTCTCATTGGGATGGCAACACCAATGATCCTGGGAATACTGCACATAAGAAGCATTGTCTACATTAAAAATAAGTTATACCTCTGAAAGAAGTTGGTTTTGCAAATCAAGACTCTGAATCTGAATTGATATCAAAAATCACAAAATTGTCTTGAACATAGGATGAACATACTCAGTTGCTGACTCGTGAATGAAAGTATCTAGCTGCTCAAATGCAGCTCCGGCTATGACGTTTACAAGAAATACGTTTGCGAGCTCAAAGATATAAAACTTGGAAGCTGATATTCGCTGTAGCGACGATATGGAAATATGACCTTCAATCTTGGACATTAGCATCAATATGCTCGGAAGAAAGATGAGGAAAATCTTCAAAACTAACCCTGGTAAAACACCTTGAATAAATGATTTTACAATCCGTCTGCAAGTCAACATTATGAACTATTATCACGAAGCAAGTTGAAAACTTTAAGTTTATATGCATTTAGAAGGATTGTGTGGGGGGAGAGAAAGAAAGAGTTAACTGGTGCACTCACATTTCAATTAGAGGCTTAAGAAATGAAGCTCTCCTTTGAATTCCTTCAATGCTTGCAAGGGACTGAACAATAGCGATTGGTACCATGAAGAAAAAAATGAGAAAAAATAATGCAACAGCCATCAACAGTCTCCTTATTGTTAGTGAAAAAAATGGGATTGCCAAGTTCTGCCAGTAAACGTCCCGAGGTTCTGGAGCCCAATCTGTCAACCATAGAGTAGGATTTCTTGACTGTTGAGTTTGAGCACATACAGCAGCACCCCAACGAGTTTTGAAAGAAACAAATGCTGCTGGCATGATAACCTTTGGGTTGTTCTTCATTTTATCTCGCTCTAATCCCTCCTGCAAACGTAGTGTTTACGTGAGAATTCCAAAGAGAAACAATCATTTTACCATATTAACAAATAGATTGTATGCTGCAAATCCCAGTTTAGTGCTTACTTCTTTGTGTAACTCTTCGATTGTCAAGGTATAATGATCAATTGCATCAACTTTCTTCCCCCAGAGTCCCAAGAAGCCTGTCTGCTTTGCAAAGAAAAAAAGGTATTCAAAGTAAGGAAATGGGAGAAATTTTCTTGCCACACCATGCAGGAAATTATGCAGTAACATTATGTGCACTCAGAAGAGGAGTAAGTTTAAACATGGAACCTTTGTGGTAGGCCTTTTCGTTGAGTTTCTTGCATACTTGAGCAGATAATAGTCGAGCCAGTTCTGCCGGTTTTTCTTCTTGTTGACAATTTTCGCTAGCTTGTTAGCGTTGTAAACAATCTGTACTCACTTCAATAAGAATAAAGAATGAGATGAGACATTCTTTACCAAGAAAATATCTAACTGAATGAAGTTATTAAAATTTTGAAACAATGTTAACTCCTAGTTCCATACAATTAAGTGCAAGCAATTGAGACTAGTAGCACATACTCCTCTCTGTAATGAGCATATTATTGAGCCCTGGGTCATGAGCTTAATTCATCTATTTCATGAAACAAATGTTCATTCTACTTTTCAACCACATGAAAAATCAAGAAATATGACCTGATAGGAGAGATAGTGGTCTGGATGATTCACTAGAAAAAAATGTTCGACAGCTTCAGGAACTGATTCATCGGGATCCGGCGGTACATTTCTCACGAGAACCTGCAATTCATTCATTAAAGCTAGGAAGACAGTAAAAACCTATAACTCGTAGAAACCAAAATATAAGGAATAAAGGATTAGAAAGGTGGATGTTTTACTTTGTAACGTATACACATGCGTGAACAGATTATTGAACAATATGGACTAATTTCGTTGGGCTTAAAAGAGTGATGCAGATAGACTTACAGTAAATTGATCAGGACGACGATTCTCTGAAGCAAGAAAATGCAACCTCATTGTTGCAATAAGCTCATACTCCTTCTTCAATGTGTAGCATGTCCAACCTATGAAAACATACATCATTACCAGATGTGTCCAAAACCTGCAGACTCAAAAAGGCCCAGTTCAGATGTTTCATGAAATTGTCATCTTATTGACAAGACAATAATGCAAGGTCCATCATATGATTATCTTTTAAAAACCCTCCATGAATTGAACAAGAAGTTGGTTGAACTACTTACCTTTCTGAGCCATTAGGAACATTTGAAATAGAAAGCTTGTCGATGTTGCTGAATACAACATTGGAATTATCTAGGCCCCCACTTGTCCAATTCACCGGTACCAGAATGGCAAATGCAAGAAATGTGACAGGAACAAAGATTTTGAGTCTGCAAAAAGGATAATGTACCCATCAATGTTCAAATTGTACCACACCCTATTAAGCAAGGAAAACAGATCCAGTAAATGATATAGGACAATAAATTCTTCTGCTTGTTTCATTGCTAATCATATAAAGAAGCAATCCATTAGAGAAAACCATAACACAAACAGTTGGTATGAATATCAAACCGATCATCTTTTAAGGTTAGAGCAGACTAATACTAGGTAAATTGAAGCCTACCCAAGCAAATAGATTCGCAGGTAAACAACCGAATCAAGCCCTGCATGTTCAATCAACTCAAGCTCTGGCATCCTTAATGCTTGAGGCACCCAGCTCAAGAACCTCACATATGATCTGAAACTCAAGTTGATGACCCGGCCCACTGTAGCTCCACCATGGATTGGACTACTTCTGAGACCTTTTATGTACCATTTTGGGAAGTAAACCCTGTCATTCAATGGTTGCAACCGCAGTATGGCAAATATTAGGAGGAATGCCAAAGCAGTCAATATGTTCACCGCTGCTGAAAATCCAATATCTCCTACTGTTGCCATTTACTGCAATAACCAATACCCAGATTCCACAAATATGAAAATTAACATGTGCAGATTTTGCTTTCACAAAGTGACTACATTAATATGAAAGTCTGCTTACTTCGATCTGGAATTGATGATTTGAATTAGTTTGGCTAGTTTGGTCTCATAATTGTTTCTGCTTTTACCCAAATCTTAGCACCTAAGGCATGACAAGAAACAGAATAAACACGCAAGCAAACAGTATATCACAAGTAACCTGTCTATGAAGCATGCTTATAGCAAGAAAGATGGTTGCCAACATGGACAAAAATAAAAAACAAGATAGAAATATAGGAGATTGAGCACATGCACAAAGCAGAGAGATGAGAAACATGCTATAAAATGTCAAAGACTAGTCCAGCTCTTGTTGTCACCAAAGCATCGAAATACAACAAAGACGATCTAAAAATAAGATCTGAGGAGAGAATCAGCCATCAAAACTTTCATGAAAGGAAGAAAATACATGCGTCGAAGCCGTGTCCGAGAATTAGTGCTTTGATGAACTTAAACGCTCCCAAGACTCCATGAAACAAAGCTTGGGAGACATATATATATATATATATATATATAT
>JAVDBV010047637.1:0-50705 GCA_032619315.1 Piper longum
AGTAAACTTCTCTCTCTCTCTACATATATATATATATATATATATGTAGAGAGAGAGAGAAGTTTACTTTAGTTCGGGGGAAGAACAATTTCTTGCCCCAAGGACAACCCAAATTGATTGGTTTTTTTTTTAAAAAAAAATCAAATACCTAACAATGGCCAGCTACAACCGAATCCTACTATCGACGCGTTGTGGTTAGTCGACCTGATTTGACCGGGGACTGACTAGGCATGGTCACATAGCCAAATTTGACTGCTGACCAGATCCAGCCTTGAGCGGGTGGATTGGGCTGCCTTCCAGCCAGAGTGCAGCTAGGTTTGCCCATCGGCGGTGGGGATAGGATTTTTTGTCACTGGTTCTTTTTTTTTTTTAAAGGAAATCGATTTGGGTCATCTTTATAATTGGACAACCCAAATCACACATTGGGGCATTAAACCTTTTAGTGCCTAGCTTACCCAATTGCCTATCTCTCTATTAGTTAGTCAAATCAATAATTTAAAGCAATTTAAATAGTATATTTATCAATTTCGAGTATTAAAAATAATAATATTTACTAGTTTTATAGAAAAAATTAATATAAGTGACTCGGACTTAAAGTTGATTCTACTTTATAATTTTCCCAGTTGAGCCCGACTCCCTAATTTTTAGACTATGATTTACACAAGCAATTTTAAAAAAAGAAAGAAAGGTAAAAGATGATTTTTCCCAATTTTTTGGAAAAACAAATCAACGAGCAAATATTCAACTGGTCATATAACACTCAACTAGCCTTTTTCATGCACATAACATGTATCAGCAACAAAAAAAAATGTTAATCTAAATCAATTAATCAAGTGGAGCTAATGTGTTTTGGAATGTGATAACACCAATGAATACAAACAAGATTATCAAATGTCATGTGGGGCTACTCAGGTACCAATGGTGGCCCATGCCATCCCGTGCCAAACAGACCTTGAACATGTTCATGCTGCTCCAACCACATACAAACGAAGAACTTGAAACTATATATATATATATATATATATATATATATATATATATACACCTAGTGATTGATGACAACTATTTATATAAGTTTCCAACATTTCCCTCCTCTTCGAGACCATCATTGACAAAGAATAAGAGGTTGTAACAGTAAAACTCGACTTGCATCATTCTGGGTTTGTGATGTGACTCCTCAAAGCATGTTTTACAGCTATAACAAAGCTTGAAAGGCACAAAAGAAGATCTTGATATAATACACAATCCTCATGTTCTAGGTAAGTAAAGGATCAAAATTTTTGTCAAAACGCTTGATATGAGAACTGGGTCCTTGATGCCGCGTGCAAGAGACAAGAAGGAACGTGGGTGATGATACTTGTTCCCCCTTTGCATGGCCTTTGTTGTTGCAGACCTTGGTTGGATGAAAATTTAATGATATATGTTAACAGCATTAGTTAGTTAAATCACAGATGGTACTGATGAAATTGATATATAATGCGTATCTGGGTCTGCAACATATATGATCATCATCACATGATGTATGAAGATTTGTAAGATGAGAATGTCGTCGACTGACTACCCAAGTACATACCAACCACACATGTTTTACAACATTTTGCTATGCATTGAATGATATGGCTCTACTGATCATCTATGTGAGCTTCATCTGACCCAAAAAACGCTTAGCACCCATGTTGGTTTTGTTTGAACGGACAGGGACTAGACGTTTATCAGGAGCCATGGCTGTCTGCAGGGAGTAGTCTCATGGATCCCAAAACTATGGACCACACCTTGCTAACATGAAGTTGTTTTCATGTCACCCACAGCTCACTATGACCCAAATATATCCCATTATATCAAGAATACTTTCACTCAAACAACAAATTTCACAACCACGATCAGTCGGCATTTCAATTGATATATTTATCAAATTTTATGAAAAGAAATAGCCTTAGTCGAATTACTACTTAAATTTTCTACATGATACCGTATTACCCTTCTATATCGTAGTTTGTATACCATTAGGGCCCTATCGAATTTTTTTTCAATAAAAAAAAACACATTTACTCATATTTTGCAATCTTTATAATAAAAGCTCAATTTAAACTTGGTGGAATCATCAAAGGCTTGGCTTGGTTTAAAGTTTATTGATTCAAACACAAACCCAGATTGAATACTTGGAATTAAGCTGCTCTAGATGGGTATTGCAAAAAATATAATTTGGTTATAATTAAACGCGGGCTAGAACTAATTAGTTTGAAAGCAAAAGATAAAAATGATAATGTTCGACTCAGCTAATGTACATAATGGCAAGTTTTGAGATGAAACTAAAATTCAAACAATGTAGGATAAACTTTTTTATAATTCCCATTACAGTTCTCGAATATTAAAGACAAATTTGAGAGGAAGTTAAATTAATTAAATCACTTGTTGGTGAAATCAATGACCATGGTATAAGATTTTGTCTTGTCGGGTTTGTCACACATTAATTGTTAATGATATTTTTATATATAAACTAATGAAAAAATTTTATTCTTTAAATTAATTTTTGGATTAAAAAAGACTCGTGACATCTATTGCGAGCTTCCTTTAATTCTAGAATATTAAATACCAATTTGATAGGCAATTAAATCAATTAAATCACTTGTTGGTGAAATCAATGACCATTTTTGTCTTATTGGATTTATCCTCCATCAAATATCGGCCATGGACGATATTACTCACTTATACATAAACTAATGAGAGTCTTGTTCCTTGAGTTAGCCTCCTCTAGTTGTTGCAAATCTTTTTTGAAGGACCCCAAAAGGCTAAATAGTGGTAATAGAGCCAGGTGAACATTAGTGTTTGCCTATGTAAATTATGAAAGTCTCATTCATAAGTTAGGGAATTTGACAAGTGTTGATATATAAATTCCATATGATAATAGGGAGGGAGATTATGAGATAATGTGTGTTCAATGTATAAAGGAAAAATTGTTAAATTTATTCCATATCGGTTGTAGATAATATTTGTGACTTATATATAAACTAATGATAAAATCTTATTTATTAAACTAGCTATTAGATTAAGAAATGCATATGAACCTTATTTATTTAACTAATTATTAGATTAAAAAATACATGACACCTACTGCGAGTCTCCTTTAATTGTTGTAAACCCCTTTTAAAAGCCCAACATGTCTAATGGTGAAGAAAACTTGCATTGCATAAAAAGCCATATAGTGGCATTTAAAAACATTGATTGGTTATACAGGATTTTCCATGGGATCTGAGTAGAAAGATTTGGATGTCTCTACCACCAACTTGGACTTGGAGTTGTGAATACAACAGCATTGTTGCAGCAAACCCACGCCTGCACTTATGTCACAAACTTTCCAAGCAGGACAAAACATATCTTATCTCCTGATATGCGCCCAAGCCTTCCAAGCTCCAACCTCAAGCATTCAACCAGCAGCCTCTTTTGTTCTAGCCTGCCTAATATATTAGATCATGCTCTATCTAATCATTTAGATCCTCTACTTGGAGTCATACTTTTTTGCTTTTTGATACATGACAAATAAAAATTGATGCACAAATCAAACTTGCATTTGCCCAATGATGCTTTTGTTGAACCAAGTTTTAGTGTTATTTTAAAAACTCCTATGTAGAATTTTCTTGAAGTTCTACTAGAAAAAACCATGCAGTTGCTCAAGAATGCTCCAGCAACTTTCAATCAAGAAAAAAATAAAAGAAGATTGCATCCATAATACATAACCTAGCGCAGCTCTCTACAGATTGATTGGCTTTGACAGGTTTGAATACAGGTTCTAAACAGGGGATGGAGTTGCAGGCATCTGATGCCTAGCTTTTGCCGAGAATACCTTATCAAGTCTGATTCTTCCATTTTGGTCAGAAAAAAGGTCTGATTTTTCCACATCAACTTATTAAATGCTTGTACACTTCTAATTCCATGTCCTTGATTTAAAGTGGTCTCTCTGATGATTTCTCAGTTTACAGTTTGATCCTCCATGAAATTCATTGGCTTGTCATTGTGAATATTTAGGTGTTCAATATTGCCTACTCTCATGATGCAGGGCAAATTTGAATTACATTAAGGCTATTATAATAAGTGATTTCCTATTTTATTTGTTTGATGATATTTAGGGTGTTTTATAAAATTTTTATATTTTAGAGGATTTTCTTATAATTTTTGTCATTTTTATTAGGTATTTTTGTTAGGCTATATATTCATTGTAAATATTAGCTTTTTATGAATGAGAATATGAAGATTTAGTGGATTCCAAATTTTATCTCCTAGTCTCCCAAAATTCTACTTGATTTACCTCTTCAATCTCTCCCAATCTGCTTTGTGGGGTTTCTCCTTCCTACCATCTTTTCTATTTTTATTTCTATCTAGTTCTGTTCTCGCTTCAAATCTCACTTTTATTCTCCATCATCCCACCTACTCCAAGATGTTCCCAGTTGGTTTAAGCATTGCCAATCGACAATCACACAAGGGAAGTAATCACTCTCCTGTGGCATACTCAAAATGAGATATACCTCAACTCTCACACTTAAAAGACTCAAATTTATACAGCATTGACATACTAAGCCTTGCGAACGATGATTCTCCGTTCTCTCTTCTACTCGACGTCATCTATCTGGTGCATGATGAATAGAGCTCTTCACACCTGACAATCACAAATGCAAGCACAATAGGTCCTCGATCATAAAGAAAAATTTTGTGGCAATATCCTGGCATTTTTCTTACAATTGATTCATTAATTCCCATTCTGACCAGCTCATCAATCAAACGTCTCTCGGATATGTGGCTTCCAATCCCCATTCTCCTCTTTATATGTGTTTCAGCTTGCTGCAACACAAAAGGGAGATAACACCAAAAAGAATGTCAATGGAGAAACAAATGGCACTAAAAAAGAAGGCGAATTTCTAGAATATCAACACTCCGCTACCAATAGACCTGTATTTCATTCTTCAGTTACGGTGTGACATTCATAAGCTCACTAATTCCAGAGCGAGCAGCATCCATGGTTGAAACATTGAAAAGTCTTGAGTGGTTCAGTCACATGTTCTTCAGTTGCTTCCACTGATCTGTTGAAAACATGAAACCACATATCAATTAGTGAAAAAAACTCCGCTGATCCATGAGTGATACCGGTAATATAACTGACCTCAATGCACTAGGAAGTGAGCGAACAAATGACAAAGGGATGACAGGAAAACTATCTACGCTATAACCAGATGCCAATACCTTGAAATGAACTATACTTAGCAGCAATTTATACAGTGGAAAGAAATGGGCATTGCCTTGAGAATATTCAATGTGACAGTGGGTGCAAAGATAAAGTCGTTTCACCCTATGGAAGCAAATAAGAATATTACTTACAATCTCATCTTGGCAAGCGCCTCACTTAACCTAATAATGGCTTCAAGCTGTCTTACAGTGATCGGAATAGCAGCTGATTGACCAGTTTCATGAGCTTGCTGTCTCATTTGCAGCAAGAGAAAAAGTAAAAGGAACCGCATTACAATATTATAAGGATTATATATTACAACCCCTGGATATTTTATAAGAATTTAACTTCAAGAATGAAGAAATGAAGCAATACTCCATTGAGCTAAATGGTGCAACTTGTCTAATTTTTACATAGTTGTTCTGCAGCATTCAAGCAGCAGAGTCAGATAACTTAGGATGACACCGAACATGGGAATATTCAATGTACCTGGAAAATTCGTAAATTGTAAGAATAAGAATACCTAGAAAATTAGTAAATGGTAAGAATTAGGAACACTAACTAAATAAAGCCAGTTAGAGATTAGAAAACAACCGCTTCAGCCAATTTTCTCTTTCAAAAGCATCAGTGCTCTCCTGCATAGCACCAGCACTGGCATGAACTTCTATGATATGACTGGCAATTAGATGATGGTCATACAAGATTTGATGTAAAAGACTGCTACAGCACAAAAAGATGATGGTGCCTAATTCAATGTCCAGAGGACAACTGTACAGTGAACACAAGATATCCACACAGCAAAATACATTGTGACATGAGAGAATACCCTATCTTGTCCATACATTCTGATATCTTTAACAATTAAAATTAGATCAAATCGGGATAAAATTTTGGTCTGCAACGGGTTGTCCTGTGCAGTCTGATACAAACTAGTTTTGATAAGTCACTCGTGTTAGTTGAAAATACTTGTAAAAAATATACACAAAAAGGAGGACAAATTTATGCTGTTGAACCTTTAAATCATCATATCGTCCAGAGGGAGGGTTTGCAGCTGCCAAAACAGATGTTCTGGGATTAAGAACAGTTGTAATTCCAGCTTTGGCTATGGATATTTGTTTGCTGCTCCATGGCTTCATGAATGGCAACTCTAGTTGCACACAGATTATATCATAATATTAATAACATTAGACACAAATCACTCAAATGTTGTTTCAACTAATCATTTCACATCAACAATGTTCTGCAGTTATGAACAAGTATACCTATGGTACAAATTTAAAAGAATTAACATATATTCTACACATAAAATTACCTATATTATACCCGCATTTTATCAAACTCATCAATGCAAACAACTCCTCCATCAGCTAGTACCATGGCGCCACCTTCAAGGTAGACTCTCGCTGACATCACCCAAGAGGAGAGGTTAGATGTTAAAATTGTTTAAAGGAGTCTTTGTAAAAAACGTACAAGACATGGACAAATAAACAGAGTGCTCAAACTTACGGAGCTGCCATCACGAATCACAGAAGCTGTAAGACCAGCAGCATATGAACCTTTTCCAGATGAATATATAGCAATTGTAGCATTCTTCTCAGCAAACTTGAGGAACTTATCAAAAGAAGAAAAGCTAGTCAGTTAAGAACCTAAAAAATAGCATTTCCAAAGCAGAATATACAACATTCAGTTTTTTCATATATGATTATTCCTTATTCATAGGCCATATCGCTTTATTTGTCTGTTTCAAAGCGTTAGAATACTATTATAATACATAATATTTACAAAATATTATGTATTATAATAGTATTCTAACACAGTGAAAGATAAAAGAAAATTAACAAGGAATTTAAATCTAAGATGTCTAATGTTTATTTCCTCTTTCCTCTTTAATGCAAATGGGATGGTCTAATTTCCATCTATGGTTTTAGACATTCCAACCATTATACAAGGGGACGGATATAATGTATACCTGCGATTTTGCAGTAGATGGATCACCCAGAAGCAAAACATTTATATCTCCCTTAAGCGCACACCATCAGTCAATCTCTGCAGTACACATTTTCAGCCATGAAATGACAGTTACAGTACACAAATAACAGATTCTGAAACAATTGTAAAATGTGCAGACTGTACATATGGGTGCCTGACCTTAACTCTGGAATATGATAGAATTTTTAAGAAGAATTATCTAAGGTAAGATTGCTGGTCAACCACTTACTCTAAAAGTTTATGCTCTTATCTACAGAGTATTGCTTTGTTCCCAAACTAATGAACATAATTTATGAATGATTCACAAGCATTCATTATTACTATAAGCCACTGCTACTATCTCGATGATCATCATAATTCTTATTGTATTATCATTCTAATAGTAAGAAATTTATGAATTATACTTTTCTTGGTCCTCCAAACAAAAGACAGGCTACAGTCTATTTGACATCATCATGCCCATATATTGATGGAGCAATCATAGTACATATTTTTGCGTATGAGTCAGGTCTTCGAGCAAATTCTTTGAAGCTTTCTTCCTGCAAAACAAGAACAAAGGTTCATTTATCTGGCTTCATTCTTGACACGATGTATTATTATTTGAAACATAAAATCAACTCATGCTTGTTATTCATTTTAACAGGTCTTGATGAGTGAAAGCTGAAGGTCCTGAAGTGTCATCATGATTTTTTTCTATTCCTACAACTCTTACATAAGGCTGACGTACTGCAATACCCCCTTTCTGACTAAGCCAAGGAAATTATTCTCATTAAGCTGGAAATACCAACATACAAATTGTTCTCGAGCATATAGTTTTCATCACTTACGTGGAGGAAGAATTTTGCGCTTGATAGATGCTGTAAATGCCCATTACTGTAAGTCTTGTACGTGGAGGAACTGTCTGGACTAGGTGCCTATCCACGGAAAGCAAAATATTACGAGGAAGCTCTCTGATTGGGACATCCTATCAAATCATAAATGAAAAATGTATCGCCTCAGTCTATTATTACTTGGAAGGAAGACTCAATCTTCAGGATAAAGTAGCAACCGAGAAACATCCAGCAAAATGAGGAGGAAGCAAGCATGCTAAAAGACATTGCAAAATGCATCCTAAACAGGAGCTTATAAAATATTTGAAAGCAGAGATGCATGATAGTGGAATAGCCAACCGATAAATCTTGAATCAAGATTTACACCTCAGGGTTTTCTTGCAACTTCAGAGTTTGCTGATCCACATATTTGCTTTTATCAGGGGCATCAATCCAAGGATCAATAGGGCAAGGCTCCTCCCTTGGCTGTTCGAAGCTCAGAATATGAAGCATGCAATGAACTAAAAGAGCCCAACAAATACCGAACGAAACTAATAAAGTTACATCCATCGAGATAGCAAACCTGAGCTACATGGTCACAAGAACGAGGCACCATGGCTCCACCAAGACCCGGACGACAAGGAACCATCTTAACATTTCTACAGTTCTTACACAACAAAGTGACATAGGTTGCTTTGGCTTTGGTTCTAGATGCACCGATCGTGATCCCAGAAATCTTAACAAGCTTAGAAATATAATCCGCCTATAAAATACGCGAAACCTTCATATCACAACATATTTGAACATGATAATAAGCAAGCACATAAGCTAGTAATAAGCAAACACAACCGACCCCAAGAGAACGCATGGAGATAGCATCCTCCTTTGAAGAGAGTAGGATCTGCACATCCCCAGTAAGAGGCTCCTCCATTTCTCCGGTCTCCGTTGTCACTTTTGACCTCAAACTAGCCAGCGCCTCCGCCGCAGCCGTTTCAAACTACAAAATCACAGGCACAAAACCATTATAAAATTTGTTTGAAAAATTAAAACAAAAACATAAAAAAAAAGCCAAAATTCACCAAAGGTAGGAGGGCATCAGCGGGGAGGCGCCGGATCTTCTCCGAAAGCTGCGGATCGAACGATTCAAGGTCCTCGATGGCAACAATGAGGAACCAGGCTCTCCCTACACACAAAACCGATGTTGAGAATGTCTAACCACAAAATCGTAAAGATTGCGACTTTCTCGACGAAGAAGGACCTGTAAGGGGTGATCGCCATGATCGGATCGAAACGCGTGAATGAACTCTTGGAACTTGCGGAGGGCAGAGTGGTTGGAAAGAGAGGACTGGTCCCGATTGTCCCCGCCGGGGAACTGCGCCTGATCGCTGTAGTAGACGTTCCCTTCGGACCACCCTGACATCTCCGGCGACGGCGGGCTTTTCCGGTACGCTCACGATTTTGGATTTATATATACATGTATATATAATTTTATTACGTGCTATTATTCTTGGCCTAAATTTAATTATTTTATTAAAATTAAGTTTAATGAATCATTAATATAAATATAAATTGGATATATATATATATATTATTTTTATAATTTCTATTTTATAATAAATTAAATTAAAATTATAAAAAATAAAGATAAAAGAATTATGGTCCCCAAATTTATAAGTAATTTTTAATTCTAATTTCCCATTATATAAAAACTTTAGTCTTAAAGAACTTAACTGAATTTGTAATATTAAAAAAATCTAAAAATTTAAGAATTATTTTACTTTTATAAATTCAAACATGCATCTATAACAAGTTATATTTTCTTAATAATTTAATGTGAGAAAGTTTTATAATAATGATTTTATCATTTGTATAATTTTATGAATTCAATCAATCATTCAACAATTGCCATTAGAGCAACTTCATATTAAATTATTAAAGATTAATTAAATATGTGTTTAATTTTGAATCTAAGATTAATAAATAGATAGATCTCAAAATAAAATATTATTAGAATCTATAGCTCTATATCACATCGAGATTTAATAATTCAAAATCCAAAAATAATATTAGTTTGTAAAAGGGAACAAATTTATGTGGTGTTCAACTCATTGAGAGTTCCCTAAATTTAGCACTGGTTATTGTTATTTTCATAAATGTAGGAAAGGAAATACACGAAATTTATATATGGGATATTTATTAACAAATCAAAGTCTTTTTTAGTAAAATATTAAATGAGTAAAAATAAAGTTATAAAAAGAAAAATATTATAATTTTATTAATTTTCAAATACAGATACTTTTATAACTTTTTTTCATTTTTATTTTATTTATATTTGAGATTATTAAATTCAAATTATGGTTCAATTATAATTAATATTTTAAAATTTATTATTTGATATAATATACTACCAAAGTAGCCTCTTTCATGGACATTAATTTATTTTTAAATATTAAGATGGTTGTATGTATATAATTTATGTGAATCTAAATCGGCTATTTGATAGAGTTATATACTCATTTATGATAATAAATATAAGATAATTATCAAGATTCTATGCGAATAATAAATTGGTCAAAAGATAAATTTATTATTTGATAGAATTTTTTGTTAATATTTAATTACTGTACTAAAAGTACTACTCATAAATTAATATTTCTGTCTAATAACTAAATATTAACGTTGTGACAAGTATCTTTTGATGTGATTAACCATTGTTTGAATTATTAATCTTATTATGTGTATGTTATTTAATTTTATTTGTAGTTTATCAATCTGATTTTATGATTTTTGCTAACATAAATTTAGTGCCAATGCTTAAAGATAATTTTAAGGATTGGAAGGAGAACATGATGATGGTTCTCGACTGCATAGATCTTGACCTTACATTAAGGACTGAATAACCTGGTTCTCTTGCAAACAAAAATTCTATTGAGGAAAAACAGGATATTGAGAAGTAGGAATGTTCAAATCACAAGAGTTTTATAACCATGAAGTGTGAAATTTCAGAGACCTTCAAGGGCGATGTGTTTAAGAAGTTTACTACAACCATTAAGTTTATTAAAGAAATTGAAAAGTGTTTTGTAAAAAATGATAAGGCTGAAACAAATATGTTTTTGTCGAACTTGATTTCAATGAAGTTTAAATGTAAAACAAACATAAGAGAGTACATCTTAGAAATATCAAATATAGCTTCAAACTAAAAGTACTAAAGTTAGAGCTATCTTAAGATTTCTCGTGCATTTCATTTTAATTTCTTTTCCAACACAATTTAGTTAATTCAAGGTCAGTTACAACTGTTAAAGGGACAAATGGATTCTTAATGAGGTCATTTTTTATTGTGTCTAAGAAGAAGAAAGGTTGAAACAAGAACATGCTAAAATGCTCACTTGGCTAGTACCTATGAGGATAAAAATAAGAAAAGAAAGAGAGCTAAAGAAGCTGGTAATGGTTCTCACAGGTAATAGAAAAAGAAAGAAAATTAGGCTTCTTGTTGTTTCTTTTGTGGTAAACCTAGATATATAAAAAAGAAATGCACTAAGTATTACACTTGGCATGCAAAGGAATGTCAATTTCTTAATTTTATTTATTCTAAAGTTAATTTAGATTCAATACCAATACACATTTGGTGGCTAGATTCGGGTGCTACTACTTACATAAGTGTGTCAGTACATGGTTGTCTGAGTTGTCGAAAGCTAAATGATGCTGAAAGATTCATCTATGTGGATGATGGAAAATCAGTTGCAGTTAAAGCAATAGGACTTTTAGATTATTATTGAAGACATGATATAATTTGGATTTGAAAGAGACATATGTAGTACCCTCTTTTAGTCAAAATTTTTAGTTACTCTTGTTCATTTAGAAATAATAAGTTTAGCCTTTTTCTAAATTCAATTATTATGGGTATGGGTTCATTATTTTTTTTATAATAATCTATATTTATTTGATACTATTGCTTCTTTTAATGAAGCTTTGCATGTAGGTTTACATGGTATGAAAAGAAAATTAAATAATGAGAATTCTGCTTTACTCTGGCATAAGTATTTAGAACACATTTCTAAAAAAAAATAGAATGACTTATATCATATGGAATTCTTGATTCTCTTAATTTATGAGATTTTCAAGCATGTAATGTGTGCATTAAGGAAAAACAAACAAATATAATGAGATTAGGTACTAATTGATCTTCAAGCATCTTAAAACTAATGCATATGGACATTTGTGAGCAATTTCCTACGGTTTTTTGGAATAGTCAATAATATTTTATTATAGTCATAAATAATTATTCTTGTTATGATTACCTTTATCTTATTCATGAGAAGTCTCAAAACATTGAACGTATTTAAGGCCTATAAAGCTCAAATTGAGAACTTTCACAAAACTATTAAGGCTATCAGATATGACCGTGGTGGTGAATACTATGGTAGATATGATAGATCAAGTGTACAACGTCGAGGACCAGTTGTCAAATTCCTAAAAGAGTACGAAATTGTCTCACAATACATAATGCCAAGTACTCCTAGTACGAATGATGTTGCTGAGAGACGAAACTGAATATTAAAAGACATGGTGAGAAATATGATTGTTCATAATATTTTATCTAATTCACTCTAGGGTTAGGCACTAAAGACAATAATATATCTTCTTAATAGAGTACCAACAAAGGCAACAGTTAAGATCCCTTATGAATTATGAACTGGAAAAAGCCCAGTATTAAGCATTTACGTATTTGGGTTGTCCAATTGAGGCAAGGCCGTATAGGCTAAATGAGAGGAAACTGGATTCAAGTACAGTTAGAAACTATTTTGTTGTTAGGTACTCTGAATGATTTAAAGGGTATAAGTTTTATGATCTCACAGCAAGGTCATTCTTTGCGACGGGAAACGCCTAGTTTTTTGAGGATGTTAAATTTGAAGGAGAAAATGAAGTTAGAGACTTTGTCTTTGAAGAAAACTCTTTTTCTTTTCCTATGATTGTTCTTGACAATAATCCAGATCATATTTGTGATTTTGTTAGATGTACAATACCAAAATTGCAAGACAATGTTAAAAATATCCCTAATCACAATCATCAAGTTATACCTGTAGAGCAAACTCAATAGACACTAGAGCAAATGCTATTGTGGAGATCCACAAGAGAAAAGAAAAATGTAATTCCAAATCATTATATCATCTTTCTCCAATAACATGTGGATAACAATGAAATGATGGAAGATGATCTAATCAACTCTCATCAGGCCATGAAGGGTTCTAATTCTCAAAAGTGGATTGATGCCATAAATAAATAGATGAAGACTATGAAAGCTAATGACGTTTGGGATCTTGTCTCATTGCCTGAAGGTGCGAAACCTATAGGTTATAAATGGATATTAAAAACTAAGAGGGATTCAAAAGGTGATGTAGAAAGATATAAAAAATGTCTTATTGCAAAGCGCTTTACTTAAAAGGAAAACATTGATTATAATGAGGCTTTCTCTCCAATTTCAACAAAGGACTCATTTAGAATAATTATGGAATTAGTGACACATTTTGATCTTAAGTTATATCAAATGGATGTAAAGACTGTGTTTCTAAATAATGACATTGATGAAATAATTTATATAGTATAATCAGAAAACTTTGTATTGGGAGATTCAAAGAATATGGTTTGCAAATTAAAGAAATCCATCTATGGACTTAAGTAGGCTTCTCATCAATGGTATAACAAATTTCATCAAGTTATTATCTCGTTCAGTTTTGAGATAATTGTATTTGATGATTGTATATACTATAAGTTTAGTGGGAATAAATATATTTTTTTTGTTTCATATATTGATGATATATTGTTTTCCAGCAATGATATAAGTTTTTTGCACAAAACCAAGAGATTTTTATCAAAGAAATTTGAAACGATAGATCTTGAAAATGCATCTTTTGTATTAGGAATTCAAATATATCAAGATCGCTCTTGATGTATACTCAGATTACCACAATAGACCTATATCGAAAAAATGCTTAAGAGATTTAGCATACAAGGTTATCAACTAGGAGATACCCTTGTTTCTAAAAGAGATAAATTTAGTATCAATCAATGCCCTAAAATTGACATAGAAGGAAAAGAAATGCAAAAGATTCCCTATACTTCAGCAGTGGGAAGTCTTATATACTCAAGTATGTACGTGTTTAGAGATTGCGTATATTGTTGGAATATACCGGGATGGGACCATTGGAAAGCAACTAAAAGATTCATGAGATATCTTTAGAAAAAAAACATTACATGCTTACATATCGGAAATCAAATCAACTTGACATCATTGGATATTCTGATTTCGATTTTGTTGAATGTCAAGATAGTCGTTGTTCCGCTTCTAGCTATATCTACCTACTTGCTGGATGAGCTATTTATTGGAGGAGTGCTAAGTAGACGTGTATAGCTTCATCCATCATGGCAGTTGAATTTATAACTTGTTATGAGGCATCCAATCATGAAATATAGTTGCAAAATTTTATCACATGGCTACGCATTGTTGATAATATTGAAAGACTACTTAAATTATTTTGTAACAATTAGTCTGCAGTATTATATTTAAATAACAACAGGAGCTCATCTAAATCAAAATATATAGAGATCAAGTTCCTTATAATAAAAGAAAGATTTTATAGTGGTAAAGTTTCTATAGAGTATATTGAAACAAACTCTATAGTTGTGGATCTACATACTAAAAATTTACCGCCTAAGGTCTTTCATGAGCATGTTGCTAATTTAAGTATTGTATCATTTGATGATATGTTACTTTAGTGAGAGTTTGTTTTGTATGTTTATGTTTCACTATATTTTGGTGATCTCATAAAGTTTGACCAGGTGAAAATATTCATGTTTAAATTAAATTATATATAATTTTTATAGTACACATCCATACTTGATATATGCCATTTAATTATGTTGATGTATGTGATTATAGATAGATTTAGTTATGATATATGTAACGAAAATTGCCTTAATCTTATATTAACATTAATTAAAAGATAATATTATTATTTTTGGAATTATAGTATATTTTATTTTAGAGCTCATAAGCTTATATAGTGATATACAATTATCTTTGTATATATAGTCAAAGTGGGAAATTGTTGGATTTTGAACGTATAAATACATGCATATATAATTATATCATATGTTAGTAGTTAAGGTTTAGCCTAAATTCAATTGATTTATTAAAGTTAAGTTTAATGGGCCATTAGTATAAGTATGAATTGGATATACATGTGTTGATACCATTTTCATGATTTCTTTTATGATGGGTTATGGCTCCCAAATTCACAAGTAATTTTTCGTTTTGGCATCCCATTATCTAGAAACTCGGATCTTGAAAAATCTAGCTAAATTTGAAAAATGAAAAAAACGTAAAGAATTGAAGAATCGTTTTGCTTTTATAGATTTAGATACAGTTCCATTATTATGTTCTATTTTCTTGATGATTTAATTTGAAGAAGGTTTTATTATGATGGTTTTATCATTTGTATAATTTTATGGATTCAGTTAATAATTCTACACTCTGACGATCCCCACCACCGCTTCGGCTTCCTTTTATCTTCTTTTTATTGGAGAGGGGGTGGTTTTTGGCAGGAAAGTTGTGCAGGAAATCTCTAGTATGCTTATTGCTTATTCTGGTACTCGTACGTGGAGGGAACTTGTTGTTCACTAGTACTAAATCTATATATGTTATAAATACATTATAAATATATAAACCCGTTGATGTGGCACTTGTCTTCTAACTCATTTACAATTAATTTTCTATTAAGTCTTTTAATTAAGATCGTTGTGTATGCTCTAACTATTTTTTAATGTCATCATTTATTATATATTCATAAAAATAAATTAATTTACAAAGTTGCTTTTTTATTATTACAAACGTAGGGAGAAATTTAAATCATCCAAAACTTTTCTTATTTTAAGCTTAACTATTTTTAAGTAAGCAAATTTCCTAAATTAATAAATTGATGAATATTGACTAATTAATAATAATAATCAATTAGACTTTTTGAAAAATAAATATAATAGGTAAGGGTTTAAATAATGAATATCTACTAAATACAAATCAGTGAGACTTTATTTTGAGTTTAGCCACGCTTAAGTAGGTAATTTTTTAAGTCATAAAATTGTTGAATATTGATTATTTAATAAATAATAATATATTATGATTTTTGAAAAAAATACAATAGATAAGATTATAAAACATAAATATCTGCTAAATACAAATTGAGTATTACAAATAAATATTATAAAACAGTAGGAACATTCACTTTTCTAATGTCAAAATTTTCTTGGAACTTAACTGTTGAATAATAATAATAATAAAACAATAATTATGTTAAGGTTTTTAATTTTTATCCCCTTGCTAAAACAAACTTCCCTCGTTCCGAGTAAGTTAACTACTAAAAAAAGTACTTAAAAATACAAACACAACCAATGCTAGGGATGAGCACAATTTAGTGAAAATCAAATCGAATGAGATCCAACTAAGCACTTCGATTTGGTTTACGGTTGGGCCATAAAGACACCAACATGTATATTGATATTTTGGTTCAAAATTGAATTGAACGAAATTAACCAAAATAATCGAATTACTTGAATTTTGTTAAAGAAATATTTTAAAATCTATATTTTATCTTAATTGTTATGAAGTTATAATATTTATATGATTAAATTTAATTTATTTAATATCACATACACATTTAAAATTATTTATTAAATATTTGTATTCACTAAAATAATGATATAATTTTAATTAAATAATTAAACAATTTTTTAATGTAAATTTGGATGTAATTTGGTCATTTTGCTACCAAATCAAAGATTCAAATATTTTGTTAGGTTCGGTTCATTTTAAAAATAATTTGGTTCGAGTTCAATCACAAAATCCAGTGGCTGAATAAAATTCAGGTTGGTCAGATCCGAAAGGAATGCTATCCCCTAACCAAGAAGATATCTGAAGTCTGTCCTACCACGCCCAACCTAGGGCGAGGCTTTTCTACGAGCGTATGTAATCAATTGTTTTTTTATCAGAAAACAAATAACACAAACACAATTACAAACAATTCATTGTTAATGTTCACCCCCTCATTTCACTTCTACCATTGTCTGAAAACTGTATAGTTTATATGTCACTAGCTTTTGTTTAAATCTAAGACAAACATAACAGGTTAGATCAGTCTTTCCTTTTCTTGCCAATTGAGTCTTGGTCAAGTTAAAGGAACCAAAACGCCTTATCATGTAATGTGCATCATGCTTGTGTGCCAAGGAGAAGAGAAATAAATAATGAATACATCACAAGCATTCAACAGTTTATATCAACAATTTCTTCAAGAACTCAGGACAATTAGTTATCAAGATGCTCAAATTAAGGTGTACATAATTATCTCTAGGGAATCGTAGTTTTGTGAATTGTGCATGTTGAGACTTGATAAAAAGAAAGTATACCTGCCATCTTTCAGAGCCATCTATATGATCAGAAAATCCATCCCTCCCACAAAATGCGGTAGATGGTCAGGAGCAGAATCAAATGCCAAAATCAGCTGTTCCAACAATTTTAAATATCAAATGCACGACACTGACTTACATGGAACACATCATTTGCCAAAATTCTGAGTTGATTTTGACGAAGACGGGTTTCATTTGTGAAACATTGGATTGATCTCACCTGTTAATGATAGCCAATATGCTGAAGATACCACAGTGCTCCCTCTGCATCATGCTCTTCTGCAGAACCTTTCCTGGCCATGGCCTCACCACTGCATTCTACGAGGGCTCCCTCTACCTTGGACTTGAATCACAACTTTAAAACTACAATTAAACCTGCACCAAAAAAACCCGTAAGGACGATGTGTAGTTACTAATTCCATTTCTATTTGCACGTCATGAATGCTGATACTTGTCATAAATGACATTGAAAATGAGACTAGTTTCGCTTATAAACATGTAAAAACCCTCTAGAAGTGGCAGGAACATGGTCTGATAACAATTTCTAAAATTTTGGTGTTATAGGGAGAGGTGAATATAATTTTCCCCTCATTGAAGGTTGCAACAGGAGGTCAGTCTACACAAAAAACTTAACAATTTGTTCCAATATGGTTTTTGATGTATCAATTGATTTTTTTTTTTAACATTTGCTGTAAAATTTGTGCCACCACCAAAATCAATCTAGCTAGGGTAAGGCCTAGACGAAAACGATGATGGTGGCCAAGACAATAATTGACTGTATTTTCCACCAATTTGAGGGTTGTGACAGGACGGCAGCCTGATAATATCCCAGGCCACTTTGTTCCTATCAACCCAATTCTGAACACTAACAAAACGTGATGCAAGATATATCTTTCCTCAAACCCAGACTAACTAGCCTAGATGAAAATAACAATGACGGCAACAATGATGATAAAGATTAGGGATGAACGTACATTCTATCAATGCCTTGTCCTTTCTCGTGGCACTGAAGTTCAGGAGGAACCCAGCTCTTGGCAGCGTAGATCTCAAACAATGTTGCCTTTGCAGTTTTCTTGCATTCAAGAAGTAGAGCTACCAGCTATGGTGAGATTTTTCTTGAATCCACGTGTATTTAAACAAAACCAAAGAACAAACAGTGACAATGAACAAGTGCCTTCTACTCGTTTGAAAGCATCAGGATCACTAAGGTAGTTGGTTTTTCAATGGCAGGACAAACCATCTTCTGTGATCTTACAAGAAAATTGGTATGAATAAAGGGAGAAGGATATTGTAAGGAGGGTGGAATGGTAATTTCTAGTTCTTGAATGTGAAAAGGGGCGGGAGTATAAAAACAGAGGTTGTAACATAATTGGTATCTTTGGAATGAAAAAAACAGAATTGTTGCTGGTTGCACAGATCTTTTAGGGAGAAACCATGGAGTCATGATCCTCATTTGATTCCAATCCCGTATCAAATTGGATTATTACCTTTGTTAGATTGCAGGAACTCGATAGCATGATGGCGCCTGCGAAGCAGAGCTCCAAGCAAATTAAAGGGAAGGACATCATTGCCGAGTTTGGGGAGGAAAGTCATACCAAAAGTCAGCCTCCTTGCTAAAGAATTGAGACATGCCCATGGCTAGCGCTTCAAGTAGTGGCCATTTCGCCCTGTGAATACTAGGCTGTTCTAGTTGAACACCTTGAGAAGAACTACCGTTGCTCTCAGAACTCCCACTATCTTGTGCTAGCTCTATTTCCTAACCGAAACACAATGCCAGAAACCAATCCTTAATTCAACTTTTCCATCTTTCACAGAACATTAATCACAACCACTATGAAATCAAACATCTCCTTTTGCTCATTTTCACAAGACAAGAAACTTGAAACCTAGAAACTTCGTGGCCTTTTACACACATAAAAACATCAACACCCAATACCAAAAATCAATCTCTAGTTCAACTTTGCCATCTTTCACACAACGTGGAACACATCCACAACAAAATCAAACTTCTCCTTTTGCTCCCATTGTAGCACATAGAGAGATCATCAACATCCACCATCACATAGCGTTGAAAAAAAAAGAATCCACCATAACATAATTCCATAACCAATGGCTGTGAAAGTTTAATCGACCCAGTATCTATTACCAACCCATTTAACAAACCATCATATCAAGAAATTGAAGATTCGATTATTGTAGTATACAAAATGACATTAACCCAGAATGTGATTGCACCAGAGAAATGGTAGCAGTGCAGTGGCCCAGTGGAAGAGGTTAGGTAGAAGAGTTAGAACTTCAAGCAAAGGGAAATGAAAGCCGCACGTCGCAGTTCCAAGCATTCGAAAAGGACAGGATCTATCTCCCCCTTCCACTTAAAAGTATATGTACGATTCGGAAAAATAATTGTACATTCTAAATGCGATTATATTTAAATTTATTAAAATAGTTATATATGAAATTAAATTCTAAAAAACATGACTAACTATTATTATAAATAAAAATAGTTAATGTAAATTAAATTTTTTTAAAAAATCTCTTTTCATAATACAATAATTATACAAACATATTAAAAATAATACTAATTTTATGTTGTTTGAAAACTGATCGAAATATAAATGGTCGAAGATCTCAATAAGGGCACACTTAATTCGGTAAAAAATTTAATCAAGTATGTATTAATAATTAAAGATTATAATTTAGATAAAATTTTACTATTTTGTTTGTGCAAAGGGTTTGCATACCTTCTCTCAATGGAAGGTTGAGACACCCAATGTGGATTGAGGGTTGCCCCAAGTCAGCCTTACTATTGAAATTACAAGGTAAACTTATCAATAATAAAAAAAATACACAAAAGACAAGTTTTTTACATAGTTCGGTGAGACCAAATGCTATTTCTCGTATCAGTCCATGGTGTGTTAAACTTACAATCCATTATTCTCACAGTTTTTTACAATTTACAAATGCAAGTGGATTTTTTGCTACTTTTATTTTATCGAATCTGCACGTCTACCAAGGCTAAAAACTAATCATTTTAATGAGCCAATGTGAAAATGAACCTCATCACTTGAATCCGTGAAAAAATGGTGGGTACCATGTGTAGAGGAGCATGGGAAGATGGTTAAATCCAAAGTTGTAAAAATCAGAATCAGAATTGGAATCGGTTTTTCTAGGGAGTCAGAATTGGAATCAAAATCCGTCTAAATCGGACAAGAATCGGTTTAGTTGACTCGGTTTAAATCGGTCATATATAAAAATTTAACAACTCATCAATTACTCCAAATCGGTCAAAATTGTGTGTATTATATTTTATAATATTTTATGAAATTTTTTTATGATTTATTTAAAATTAGTTATTATTTTTAATTCGAGTCAGAGTTGAGTCAACGTTTAATTATAAAAATGCCACCGAGTTCTTTAAAATTTTACCCCGATTCGCAGCCCGCTTCACCCCCGTTGCTGTCGCCGTCATCGCCCCGCCCCGCCTCCCCCAGCCGGCTCCGCCCTCTACCACTCCTGCCCCATCTCGCCACCCCCTTCCCGGGTGCACCTCGTCGCCACTCACGCCCCCCCACACCACCACCACGCCCGATCCGCCCGAAGCCGCCATTCGCTCCTGCCACGCCCCAATCACCCCGCCACTCACCCTCGCCGCGCCCAATCGACCCCCCATGCCCTTGCCCCGCCTCAATCGGTCTACCACTCGCCCATTCCGGTCACCTCGCTGCCTCATCCTCCCACCGCCTCAGAGGTGAGGTTGAAAGTGAGGTCAGAGCCGAGGTCGGCGGCAACAGATGGGCGGAGGGAGGAATTGCGGCTCCGGAGGGGAGGAGACCTGGTTGGGGTAAGTTTTTAAAATTTAAATTCTAATTTTACCCATGTTTAAATAATTTATTTAATATCATACCTAAGGTATTTTAGTCATTTAACCACAAAACCAATTTTTCCCGATTTACCCCGATTCCGAATCGGTCAAAATCGGGGTAGATCGGCCGATTTTGAGCCCGATCCGATGCCGACCGATCCGAGGCCTAAATCAGATCGGATCGCTCCCAATCCGATTTAAATCGGCCGATTCCAAGTGGAATCAGCTGAATCCACCAACACTGGTTAAATCATCCACGGATTGAAGAGCTTCAAACCACCTGGATGAGTCGGTTTGGGTCAAAAAAATGCCGAACCGGCTCAGGTTGAGCTTCTCAGCAATTTGGCGCTGGCGGGTCCGAAACGGATGCAAGCAAATCACAGATATCCATCAGCTCGCAGGACAGTAGGAAGTGGTTGTGGACACGAACAAGGCAAACAGACTTGGCCACTAATGGGGTCCAGCCAACCTGCTTAGGAAGGTGGTGCAACACCGGAGTTGACGATGACAGTGATGGCGTTTCTGGTGGCGGAGGTCGATGGCCATGGCCATGGCCCAAATCGACCAATTTTACAGAAGAGAGTGCAACCACGATGGTTCGATGATCAAAGGAGGTGCATGCTGATGGGAAGATGTTTCATTCCTCAGGTTTAGGAAGCAATCTAGTGCTCGTGCCGACAACATCTCAATGTGAATTCATCATTTCTCTAAGTAATTACTAGTTGCTGAATAGAGATTGGGATGAGGGAATGAGAATTCGAGTTTAGCAGATGATTTTGAGGAGAGAACAAAATAGAACAGAGGATTGGAAGCAAAGAATTGAGAAGTAGAGGGGGTGAGGAAGAGGCAAGAGCTGGAAGGGAATTAGAGAAGATGTAAATCATTTCGTTATTGAATTACTTTGTACATTGTCCCATTTGTAGTTTTTACACCATTTAAAGATTCACATTTCACAAATTCGAATTCAAACAATTACACATTGATTCGATTTCAAATATTTCACAACTTCTTTTCCCACCGACTGGTAGCTAATGTAACTAACTTTCAAAATTCACTATTCCATCCAATATTTTTGATGTATGTACCATTTCCTTCCCCTCAAAACATTCCTTGTCCACAAGGAAATGTGTAGACAAAAATTTTGATGTCTCCCACGTAGCTTCATTCCTAGAAAGATAAGCCCATTCCACTACCTGTAAGGTTTTTCCATGACGATGAATTGTGGCTGCAACTCTTCCAATTGGAGGATATAAAATGTGTAATGAAGACGACAATACTGGTAGTTGTGTTCCCATCACGTCATTATTTCCAAATTTATCTTTCAATAAAGAGACATGGAAAACATTGTGGATTCTACAGTTAGCTAGCAATTCAACTTGATAAGCAACTTCACCTATTCGTCGCAAGATTCTATAAAGTCCATAATATCTTTTGTGACAATTTGGTGTGTTTGGATAGTCTTCCTGAAAGCTGTTTGTAAGGATGCAATTTAAACACCAAAGTTCCTATGCAGAATTCTTTTTCTCTATGCTTCCTATCATACAACTACTTCATTCAGTTTTGAACTAGTGAGATATTAGCCTTAAGGATTTGAAGAATTTCATCCCTGGTTTTCAATTGTTGATCTACCTCTGGTAATGTAGCAGCGCCTGGAACATAACATAACAAGGATGGTGGAGGTCTTTCGTATACAGCTTCAAATGGTGTGCTTCTTATAGAAATATGCCAACTCATGTTATAACAGTATTCTGCCCACGATAACCACTGAGTCCATTTTTTAGGTTGCTCACCAGTAAAGCATCGAAGGTACATCTGTAATACCCTATTCACCACCTCAGTTTGCCCATCCGTTTGAGGATGGTAGGCAAAATTAAAATTAAATGAGGTTCCTTGTAACCGAAATAGTGTCTTCCAAAAGCCACTTGTGAAGACTGCATTCCCATCATAGACTATTTGCTTAGGCATTCTGTGTAGTTTGAATACTGAATCAAAGAATAATTGTTCAACTAATAGTGAAGTATATGAATGCTTGAGAGGAATAAAATGTGCATACTTGGAAAGTCAGTCAACTACCACCATTATAGAAGTTTTTCCATTGGACATTGGCAAGTTGTCGATAAAATCCATAGATATCTGAGACCATATTCTTTGTGGTATAGGTAATGGCTGCAACAGTCCTGTTGGAATTGTGTTATCAGCTTTATGAATTTGACAAGTTTCACAATTTCAGATTATTTGCTTCAAATGATCCTTCATGCTTGGAAAAAAAAAACTCTTCTCATTCATCTAAGTGTTTTACGATATCCTTCATGAGTACTACCATGAAACTCTTTGGCAATTGTATCAATAAGATCAAAATGCCTTGGTAAATAAATTTGGTGCTTGAAGAATATCATCCCATTGACAACTGTCTAGTGAAGGGAGAGTTTTTTTTCTTGAATTTGCTGAACTATCTCTTGTAGAGCAGGGTCATTAGTGACGGCAGCTTGGATTGGCTCGATCCAATCAGGTGTGGGAGAAGAAATTGCCAAATAGCTTGATCCGTATGGAACTCTGGAAAGAGTATCAGCAGCTGAATTTCAAGATCCCTTCTTATACTCCACGGTAAAATCAAATCCCATTAATTTATGCAGCCATCTTTGATGGGAAGGGGTGACTATTTTTTGTTTCCATAAAAACCTCAAGCTAGAGTGGTCACTTCGAACAACAAATGAGTGCCCCAATAGGTATTGCCTCCACTTTTGTACAGCCCAAACCAAAGCTAATAGTTCCTTTTCGTAGGTGGACAACAATTTATTTTTTCCATGCAGAGCTTTAGTGAAATAGGCTATAGGTTGCCCGTGTTGCATTAACACTGCCCCCAACACAATTATAGAAGCATCACATTCTATTTCAAATTTGAGAGAGAAATTAAGTAACCTTAAAACAGGTCCTGTTGTGATGACTTTCTTTAATTCATCAAAGGCTAACTTAGACCTTGAAGTTCATTCGAATGAATCCTTCTTTAACATGGAGGTAAGAGGTTCGGCAATGTATCCATAGCCTCTTATAAATTTTCGATAATATCCACTCAATCCTAAAAATCCTCTCAAATCTTTGATGTTGGTGGGAAGAGGCCTCTTAGACACAACTTCTATCTTCTCAAGATCTATGGTTACTTCTCCCTTGGATATAACATGTCCCAAGTAGCATATTTGCCCCTTAGAAAACTCAAAATTTTCCTTCTTCAAGAAAAGGTTGTTGCTGCGAAGAATGTCAAAAGTGAGGCAAAGTTGTTGTAGATGAGATTCTATGTCAGCACTAAATACCAGAATATCATTAAAAAATACAATAATAAGATACCCTGATTGCTTATAAAAAATGCAATTCATAAGAGACTGAAAAGTAGATGGAGCATTTGTTAAGCCAATGGCATGACAGTGAACTCATAATGTCCCTCGTGAGTTTTAAATGCAGTTTTATAAACATCATGCTCAACCATTATAATTTGGTGATATTCTGACCTAAGATCAAGTTTAGAAAATACAACAGCATTACACAAGTCATTTAGCAAGTTATCGATCAATGGTATTGGAAACTTATCTTTAATTGTTTACTGATTTAAGGCTCTGTAGTCTATGCACATCCTCCATGTTCCATCTTTTTTTTTTAACAAGCAATGCTGGTGACGAGTGAGGACTTTGGTTGTGCCTGATAATGCCAGCTTGGAGTAACTCAGTGACTTGCCTATCCAATTCAAGCTTCTGCAATGGAGGGTATTGATAGGGTCTTAATGCTACTAGTTGTGCTCCTTCTTTTACAGGTATGGTATGATCATGAGCTCTAGCTGGGGGCAATCTCGAGGGTTTGCTAAACAATTATGCATAGCTGTTTAACAATGAAGTCAGATCGTGATGATTATAATCAGCTTCATTGACCGCTTGAGTATGAATCGGTACTGAGGATGTTATCTGTAGCAATACTCTTTGTTTTTTTCAACAGCTGCTTTTAAAATCTTCTTGGAATCAACCATTTGTAAGGGAATTTTTTTCGATCTTGTTAATAGCAGCTTCTTGCCGTCACGCATGAAGGACATTTGCAGCTAAGAAAAATCCCAGACAATAGGTTCCAATGTCCTCAGCCATTGAATTCTTAGGACAATGTCATGCTGCTTAAGAGGTAGAAAATGGAAATCAGTGGTAAGTTGGACTCCTTGAACTACTAGTCTAACATTTCTGTAAGTTCCTGAACTTCGTAATTTTTCTCCATTAGCTACTATGACATCCAATGCTCTTGTGTTTTCTGCTGCTAAATTCATCTTAGTAGCAAGTGCTGAATCCAAAAAGTTATGAGTAGAACCTGAATTTACCAAAATCTAAACTAATTGCTTCTTGAGAACTCCTTGAAATTTCATGGTTTCAGGTATAACCTCTCCCATAAATGCTTGTAGGAATAATTTCAATAGATCAGCTTCATCCATTGCTTGCTCAATTGTGTATTCTTCCATTATAGGCTCTTCTTCTTCACCTTTATCTAATTCCTCATATACAACTTCAATGGAGAACATTTTTACACTTGTGGCCAATGCTGAATTTTTCATCACAGTGGAAACAAAGCCCTTTTGTTTTCCTATCCATCATTTCTTCCATTGTAAGTCTTTTAACTGGTTGTTTCTTTGCTGAAGAAGAATTAGCACTTTCAAATTTTGAATTTGAGGCTTCCATCTTAGGTTTATACTCTCTGGCTAGAAACAATGCCTTCCTTTTCTTCAACTTGGCTTCATATAGTTTAACAAATCCTAAGGTAGTACGCAATGAGGTTGGTCTTCTTAATCCCCTTATAAAAAAACTAATTTGTTGTTCAGGAGTAACATTGCCAACCTTTGTAACTACTCTTATAATGGTAGTATAATAGTCTTGAATCGATCCTGATTGCTTCCAATTCGAAAGTTCCTCAAAGAAATCGTCAAATTTAGAAGTGCCATACCTTGATAGAATCTCTCTTTTGAACTCCAGCCAGGTTAAAGCCCATTGTTCTTTCTTAGATAGTTGATACCACAATTGAACTTCATCATCCAAATGATAAGAAGTGATAGGAACCTTATCTTCCTCAGCAATGTTATACAGTTCAAAATATTGCTCACACAATCCTAGCCAAATCACTGGATCTTCCCTTCCATTATACCTCCTGAATTTTAGTCGTCCAATGTGGTTCACCAACTTTGGACCCCCTTGATGATTTTCATTCTCGTAAGCCTTGAAGGAAACCACATCAGATCTGGCTTCATTTATCACAATATCATCATAAGCATCATGCATATTGGAAAGCTCAAGTTTAGTTAATCTGATGTTCATGAAATTAACAGAATCTTGAACCACTTTAAGCACTTGTGCGCATGTATTAATCAAATTCTATAGTTGCACTTGTCCAATAGCTAAATTGGTAAAATCTGGAAGTATAGAATTTACCTTAGAATCCTTTTCCACTAGTAGATCTCCCCTAGATCGAGCCTGCTCTGATACTAGTTTGTTGCATTCCTCAAGTTTAGGAAGCAATCCAGTGCTCATGACGACAACATCTCGATGAGAATTCATCGTTTATATAAGTAATTACTAGTTGCTGAATAGAGATTGGGATGAGGGAATGTGAATTTGAGTTTAGCAGATGAATTTAAGGAGAGAACAGAATAGAGAAGCAGAGGGGGTGAGGAAGACGCAGGAGCTAGAAGGGAATTGGAGAAGATGTAAATCATTTCATTACTGAATTACTTTGTACATCGTCCCATTTGTAGTTTTTACACCATTCAAACAATTTACATTTTACAAAATTGAATTCAAACAATTACACATTGATTCAATTTCAAATATTTCACAACTTATTTTCCCACCAACTGGTAGTTAATGTAACTAACTTTCAAAATTCACTATTCCATCCAATATTTTTAATGTATGTACCAGAAGATCACTGCAAAAGTCCAAGAGATAGTCTTAGCGAACATGAGAGTCTTAAGCAACAGGGTCTGGTCTTTGGCGATTCTCAGTGATGTAGGGAGTTGATTGGGGATGGTTGGGTGGCCGTAGGTAGCCCAGGTCGGCCGGTCGAGGGCTCTAAATGTGGTGGTTTTTCTGCCGTTTCTTGCTTCGTTGGGGTGCTTCATAAAGAGATTCTAACGATGTCATGCTTTGACAGTGGCAAGGGAAGTTTTGGGCATGGAGGAGGGATTACCGGCTTCATGTTGATGGTCTCGGCAGGGTCGGGGACTACCAGAGTTGGGCGTGAAATTTGCCGGAAAGTCAAGCGCCGAACCTACAAAATACCAAACCGGGTAAGGGTTCTCCTCCTCTCCATTCTTGCAGCGCCGGTAAGGGTCTGCAATGTCCAGGATCGGCTTGGTCTGTTCCGGGATGATGCTGATTAGGCAGAGGCAAGGGTTGCCAGAATAGCATCTCCGGCAAGGGTATCCACTCTCATGCTTCTCTTCTCGGCTCCATGCAATGCCTGCATTTGGTTATTCTTTGTGTCTCCTTTGCAACAATCACCGATAGCATTCCCGTGTATGCTCCAGTCCCCCCTTCTTGACTCCCATGAGGGGGGCTATTTACAGGGGAGAACCACCACTTCCCCCATGGTGGTTCCAATATTTGTGGTGGATCTACTTCACCGGTGCAATACCTTCTCCTTCCCTCAAATCTAGGAACTAACAAAACTCCTTCAAAATGGCCTGGTCGGCTAGCTTGAGTTAGTGTTGGTTGAGTCATCACTCGACTTAGGCTCGTGAATGCATGGCTCGACTATCACTAGACTCAATTTTGGTGGAGGGCTGGAGGCGGGCATGGCTTGGTTAAACATTAGCCACCTCGGTGATGGCCCGACTGTGTATAACAAAGGGACAAGACCGGAAAAACTTTGAACTTCATCACCATTTTGAAATGATGCACCCTCAAGCCTAATCTACTTTAAAGAAAAGGTCAACCCACCACTTCATTTTTCTTTCATTCTTACAAGAGCATGCTCATAGAAAATCTTCACTTGGGGCCATGGCCCCCAAGAGGAGGATCATGCCATAGCTTTAGATAATTGGCATTCACACTAAAAATGTCCTCGCCGTCTAGTGTGGTAAGCTCATAACATCCTTTCCTAACACTATCATTGATGACATAAGGACCTTCCCACGAAGGTGTCAACTTTGGATGGGGTAATCAGCTCGGGCTTCTCTCTTGTTGCACAACACAAGGGTACCTGGAGTAAATGACCTAGTAGATGCACGCTAGTTGTAATAATGAGCCATCTTATCTTGGTAGCATTCGAGATCTTTGCTTGTTCCTTGCCGATATTCATCGAGGCATTCCAAAGCTGCTATGAGCTCAACAACATAATCACTATGAAACGGGTCAAGTTGGGTAGCTGCGGCAAGGCGGACTACAGGGAATTCAATTTTTACCGATAGTACAGCCTTAAAACCATACACCAGTAAAAACGGAGTGACTCCCATGCTAAGTCTCATTGATGTTCTATAGGACCACAAAGAATTAGGTAGTCGCTCATGCCAATCCTTCTAGTTATCAGCAACAGTCTTCCTCAACATCTACTTTAAGATTTTGTTAAATAACTCGGCCTAACCATTACTTTGAAGATTGCATTGAGACGACTCCGCCTTCTATATCTTATACTTCTCAATCAATTCGGAAGTCTTCCACCACCCCAAGAAAGTGGTTCCATTGTCGGTAAAAACCTTTTGTGGCATACTGAATCGACATATGATATGCTCCTTGATAAATTATACAACCCATTCTTTTGTTTGTAGCCTACCAGGGATGACTTCTGCCAACTTGGTAAATTGCTCAACATATGTTAAAATAAACTTGTGCCCCTTTGAAGAAACTGGGCTAATAGGGCCAATGTAATCAAGCCCCACATTTGGAAGGGCCACTAGGCAGCGACAGAATGAAGTAGCTCCGGCGGCAAGTGCTTTGGGTGCACATGAAGCTGACATGTTCTAAACGAATAGGCTAAGTTACAAATCTCAGAACATAGGTGGCAGATAATATCCGACCCTTAGTGTAACACCCCGATTTCGATTCACCTGAGAACCAGATCAGGACAGATACAATTGAGTTGAGTAATGTCTAAATCAATTAATCTGCAAGACTCAAACAAAAAAATAGACTGAAACCTCTTTTCATTTCGAGAATGGAAGACACTACTTATTACATATCCAATGCTTAACTAAATACACATGAATACACATCAAATCTAAACAAAAGAATGAAAAAAAACAATGGTGCATTGAGCACAAGTGTATGTAGCAATTATATGTCCTTCCACCAAAGCCTACTCAATAAATAGGAACACAAAACCTACATATATAATAAGAGAAAAGTCAGCAACAAACGTTACTGGTCCGGAAAATAACCAGTACAAAGTAGCAATTGGAAACTGATTTTTACAAAAAAAAACTTTATATAATCTCTACGGGAACACTCAAAAGGCGTCTACTAAGGAACCATTAAGCTGCAGACTCAATAATATCCGGAATTGAACGGGCGTTGCGCCATTCTTTGCAAATGCCACTCTCTGTAATAATTGGTCCACTCTCGGGAAAAACACATATCCTAAGCTCTTTTCAAACCTCCATATAACATTTGGCCAATAGCACAATGTCCGAGTTCTCTTAGGTTGGCCCTCCCTTCTCCCTAGCTTTCCTCCCCTTACACACCTTCACCGTCCTCCAAATTGGCCTACTCCACGTCGGCCTCATCTAGTGGTGTGTCAACTTCCTCCACCATATGCTGCTTGGTTTGGCCCTCCCTAATGCTATTATCATCCACCTCTCCCACCTCATTGTCCAAATTTGTCGGCCTTTCTTCTACTTCCACAACCCTCGCCAAACCTTGTTGTCCTCCCACCTCATCCTCCAAGTTGGTCAGCAGTACTTGTGCATCAACATCCCTCCTCAAACCTTGTGGAAGTACTACCTCCTCCAATTTGGCCTGCCTAACGTGGACTTGCCTCTCCTACTCCATATCTTTAAGCCCTCCTCCCTAAAACTTGGAATCTCTTGCTCCACATTGACACTAAATGGCTATGCAATTGTATCTTCCAGCGAGGCCTCTAGTAAATAGGTGAAGTCTTTGGGTTGGAGGGACAAGACTTTGGCGAGGGGTAAGGGGGGGGGGGGTTGTCTAACACACTCAACCTTCGCCATCCTCCTATCAAAGTTTGAGATCCAGTGTCCATGGTCATCCCTCTATCCCCCTCCATCAGCCTGCAAACACACAATACACTTCGCACATTACAATGGGAATCATCGCTATAAGAATCGTAGCAGTATTGACATGCCATCACACCAGAGTGCCAATTGGTAAAAGATGTCGTTCCTCACAAAATATAGTTTAAATGAAGACCACATATAACAAACTTTTATTGACTCTTTCATGCTTATTGTATTCATGCTAATGACATCACGCACATCACACGGCGTACTTCATCATGTCTCATGTGAGTAAAAGGGTTTCTGTAGAACCCTCTCATTTGGTAGTGAAACTTTTTATTGGGTTTCATCAATAACAATCTCAACCCAACTCAATTATATGCCCTTGGAATTATTTGTGTCATCGTCTTTCTACATATATTAGTGCGTTAGAACAGTTACACCTGGACAAACACACCAGTAACCAACACATTAGTTCAACTCGCACACCATTCGGATAAACTTGAATAATATCATACTAGTATGCCTTTGCTTGGACCTACAGAATACCTGTAGGACAATCGACACCTCATTAATGAAATCAATCGCATTACAATGCCCATTATACCACTTTCTACAAAAATGTATTGTAAAACCCAACTTGTCAGCATGGTGTTTTTACGACCAGTTTGGCTTTTTGTTCGATTTGGTTAGCATGTAGCCCATCTGGTTCGATTTGGTTGGTGTCAAGTGGGCCCCTATGTCTTGTTGTGGACTTGGGCATTGGGCACGTCTATCACAGAGTATTATCCGGTTGGTCCCAATTTCTAAGTCGTGGATTTATTTTTGTTCCATGTGTTTAGTTAGTATTGGGCCGTGAATCATGTTAGAGTCATATCGCATTCATCCCAAAAGTACCCTTGAGTCTTATATGTGTTTAAAAGCCGTCTCGCCCTTTTTCGTCTTTTTCCCTTCCTTTCCTCCTTATCCTTCTCTTTTTCTTCTTTTCATCTCTTTTCCCTTGTTGTGGCTAAGTGTTGAGCACAAGGGTGCTCTCCTGGCACCTTCACACCTTTCATGTATGGCATGCACGTGCCCTGTGCACAGCTCATGGGCTTCCCCAGGGTGCCTTTTCATTGGCGCTAGGTTAGGTTTTTTAAAAACCTAGCCCCCTTCTTTTCTTTTCACCACTTCTCTCCTCCCTCCCCTTGGCCTCCTCCCAGCCCTCTTTTCCCCATTCTTCCCCTCTATTCACCTCATTTTCTCCTCTCTTTTCTTTCCCTTCTTCTCCCCTTTCTTCCTCTTTCTCTTCCCCTTTCTCTAGGTATGCTTTTCTCACCTTTTCTTTGGTTATTTTGCATGTATGGCATTTTTTCATGTCAATTTTCTTATAATCATGTAGATCATATTATTTTGATCATTTTGATATATCATTCAATATGTTTTTCATGTTACATCATTATAAATATAAAGTTTACGCCCTTATTAGTTTTTGGGTTGTGTTTCTGGTAAAACGTTATTAAATCACCTAATCAAGGTTGTAATGATAAAAAGATTCAAAATTTATCAATTTGGGTCGCATTAGAGTCGCCTCGAATTGCGCAGTAAATATTAATTAATTAATTAAGCAATGTGATAATAATTTTTGGGCATGTTTAATTTTAAAGAAAACCCACCGTGTGATCTTAATTGATTTAGCAATGAAAATAATTAATTTAGTGGATAAAATATTTAATTAATAAAAATCATTATCTACACAGTTGGGCTGGGTGATAATGACATCTCAAATAGCTACGCCGGAGCTAACCAAACCTATCTAATTCAGCATATTGTAAGTTCCATATCCCAATTTGCCTCACCGATTTGTGGTCACCAAATAAATTACGAATCATATTAGATTATTTTAATAATAAGTCAGATATTGTACTACTGTGTTGTGTGTTAGGGTATCTCCAACTTAGGTGTCTAGATCCCAGACAAGCTGACACCTTCGACATTGCAATTACTTGGATTTAAGCCAAATTGATGTTCCTCATATACCGGCATCATACTTATAATTTCAGCACATGGTTTATTAATATGTACTGGTCAGTTCATAATATCAGAATTCATATATGAACGCAATTATCAGATCAGATCAAATATGTATTTATTTAATTTCTTGTTACATGACATGCGTCCTAGTTACATCTAGGACTATTCATGCATTGCACACATTTATCATATAGGATCATGTAGCAGTCCGCATCGCTAGGCTGCTAAGCGTTGGGCTCGCCACAATAGGACAAGGAGCTCTTCTCAACTCCGATATGATTCTCTTCTGCTTGATTTTTTATTTGGCTTACGTAATTTGATTTATATCATAAAACTTAGTTAGTGGCATTTTATTGGATCTCACTACCTACGGGTTAATTAATCGATCTTTCTGATTAATAAAACCTCAAGGATGAAATCCCTTAATGAGATTTTGAAAGTTATAAGAACCAGTTTAAAGTCGCACTTTAGCACTATTTAAACTGTTTATTCCCAGACCTTATACATGCATTACATTTTTTGGATTTTGACTTAGTACGCGAGTGGATGAGATTCGTGATGTCACCGAAGGGCCCATCAGTACCCACTTGTGGTGCTCGATGATGGTCTTATGTATATGATATCAGCTTACTACCTACTAGTAATGTATATTTAGGTATGTATGCCTCTTTTGAGTATATCTAGATCGTGCTGTTAGGACTTATTGGCCATACTATGTGCATGTTATTGTGATCTATTATCTGGTCCATGTGAATGGTTATCAATAATTATGATTATAATTATGTCCGATTCTTACGCCCTTTGGGCCTCAAAAAAGGACTTACAATAGGTGTCACGAGCCTCTCTTAATCCAAAAGTTAATTCAAAGAATAAAGCTTTCATATTAGCCTATATACAACTCACCAACACCTTCTACGACCGATGTGGGATAAACCCAACAACTCCCCTTCACACATCAGGCGTCCCTGAAACCATCATCGTCTGACAAACTCCCTTTTAAACGACACCCACCTAGCAAACTCCCTTCAAATCATCAGGTGGAACCCATGAAGGAAACTCCGACAATCGGCGTAGGCAAATACCAAGTCTCCCAAGATTGTAACATGGCTTTGATACCACTTCTTGGGCCCTTTGGACCCCAACCAAGCTCTGATACCATTATTGGGCTCTTTGGGCCCACAAAAGGGACTTGCAATAAGTGTCATGAGCCTCTCTTAATCCAAAAATTAGCTTAAGGAATAAAGTTTTCTCATTAGCCTATGTACAACTCACTAACACCTTTTACAACCAATGTGGGATAAACCCAACACCCATTGCTCATTTGCTTACGATCAATGTGTTGTGGAGAAGTTGCTGTTTCATTTTAGTTCATTGTGATAACTATTTTATCTATTTGTCAGTATTGGGATTTTTCTCTTTTAGTTATTTTGGACTTAGTAACGCTTGTTGCTGACATGCTTCCTTATATTATGTAGGTGAGCAGGTTTAGTATTGGCCGATGTAGCTGGCCAAATCATCAAGACTCTAGGTGATGCTAGGCTGGTTTTTGGTGTTGTGGCTTTTGGCGTGTTGTGTTGTGCCCCTTAGGGACTTATGCTATTTATAGATATGTATCATGTGGCTATGGATATGTGATGTTATTGTGGCCGTGCGGCCTTAAAACTTGTGTTGTGCCATTGTAGTTGTTAGCTTTTATTTACATAACTATGTTTTCGCTGTTTTGCAGATGAAATACTCTAGGGGTACACTAGTCTTACTTATTTTGTACAGGTCTTTCCAAGCCCCAGAGTCCTAGAACTAATGGTTAAATAATTCATGTATGGAAAACATTCTACGTGTGCAAGTACACAGAGCGAAAAGGGAACACGGGTTGGGGGAGCTTCTATGATTTATTATTACAGGGAAGGGACCATGTGAAGACAAGGCAAGCCAATAGCCTAATAAATGTGAAATATATGTTAATTTTAATGTAAATGATCTGAAAATATGGTGTAATGCCTTGAAAAAGTTGTTGTTAATGCCAAGTGATATTATGATATATTCTGAGTCTTTTTTTATGATTGAATAATACTTATACACATTGTGTGGATTTTTTCATCGTCTTATTTATAGGGGAGACTATGCCGAATTTTCTCCAGAAACTTAGTCACCTTTAGAAATTTGACTCATCTAGGTTATCCTACGTACATGAGTCAAGCCCTAGGTGTCTTGTATGTATTTTGCTATTATTTGTGCATTAGTTTCCCTTGGGTTCTATCTTTTGGTGCCTTGAGTGGTTAGGTCATTCTTGTATCTGTTCTCCATAGATTATGAATTAGCATTCCAAAATTTATTAATTCGATCCAGTTCGCTCAACGGGCCGAATGCAAACATTTATTGTCCAAGCCCCTCTAAGTCTGCAGCGATGCCCCGCAATTTATCTTCGACGCATTGGTTCCCTATTGCAAGGAGATTGCATAGTATGTGCACCACTGCGCACCTCACCGTATGGATGACTAAATTCCTTACCGTCAAAAGTGCTAAGTCTTCTATCTTCTTTAGTAGCTTCTTACTAGCATCCTCCTCCCGCCCCAAAAATAACCTCCTTCATCTTATTTGATCAAGCATACCTATCATGTGCACCTTCCTTCCCTTGTTTGGAAGACCCAAAATGAGGGCCACATATGACATCGTGAATGGAACAAGTGTATTGTGTAGCATAAACCCTTGTTCATCCTTGGACCAAAACTCCACAAGCTCGCTAAGTTGAAATGTATGAATAAATATATCAACTTCATCAATTAGTTGGTCAAATGAGGTTTGCCTAATGAGCTCCATGCACAATAGAGATCAGTCCCTCACCTTTCCCTACACAATATGAACAAAAATGTTAGTTTCACAACATCAACACTACATTCTCATACCACCACCATAATCATTTTGTATCCACCCTAACAACATACCTTTGCCTTCCCATACATTCTACTTGTCCATGTAGCCTCTTTGTAGTTGTCTGTACTTTAGCATCTCTCCCATTATCAAAGCCACTCTCAACCTCATCGTCAAACCTAAATACAATCAAAATTAAATTACCATTTGTTACACATAATATATCTCCACTTCGGAGCTTTTACACATTATTGGTCATAAAGTATACCTGTATATTTCCCAACAGTATACTAGTATGTTGTTGAACTCTACAACATTGTAAATCATGCACACAATGTTCACTAATTTATATTCATGTACTTGTCCACAAAGTATATCGACACATCTCCTATTGGCATGCAAGTATGTATCTAACAATTTCAAATATGAAATTCACATAAACCTTCATCCACAATCTTTCCATTATCATAGAATATGAAAATATCAAGACAATGCATATAAAATTGTACATAAATTACTTAATCTCATAGTTCAGGTTATTAGTCATCATCATTCATTCTTCTCTACAAGATCAATATTACACTTTAAATAAAAGGGGATTTTGCAGACAAACTATTTTAATTTCTCCCTACTTCAATTTATTTTCCATTGATTTTTACCCAAACAATTATCATCCAATACATAAATCTACAATTAACAACTTCTTAAAAAATACAATAATCATATCTGTATTTTTATTTTTGTCATCTTCTAACCTAAATACACCATTTTAGCCTAACCTCTATTTTCATCTTAAATTTGATCGTTTATCAACAACTAAACTCATATGCACTTACAAAGATGTTTACCTTTGAGCCCACTCTTTGCCGATAGATGATGCCGATCCTAACCTAGCTAGCATCGCGAGAAGTTCTGGTCGTCTCTGCCCTAACTTTTGACATCGCCGCCTCTTCCTCTTTTAGACTTGCAGTTTCCCCTTCTCTAAGATTCCACCTTATTTTGTCTCCCTCTCTTTTTGCTACCAGTCCAATTTTTACCATGTTATAATTTAATATCCCCTCTTTGTAAATTTAGACATTCACGTGCACCAATGAACCACCTAATGGACCTCTATCCCAACCTTCTTAATTGAGATGTGAGAGATGATAAGATCGGTACAAAGGAGATGTAAAAGAAAAGGGCTATAAAGAATTCAAAACTTCGATAGCGAAGCAAGATGAGGACGTCGTGGGATGCACAGTAAAAATGACTAAAGACAAATTGATGTTGAACTAAGAAGAAAGACAAGTCCTGGAATTTTATTCTCCAAAAATTGTCAACCTAACTATATCTACCACATCACACCCTACCCCACTAAATTTAACTTATTTTAGTCACTTCTTTAGTGTATACGACTTGTCATTTGACGGATAAGTCATGTCACAGGCAATATTACTCGCATACTTACCCAAATACCCATACCCAGACAATCTCATCCATCTTCTACATTGGAAAAATAAATAAATAAATAAATATATTTCAAATTTAAATTAAGATTGGTCAAATAAGATTTACATTATTAAGGTTGCTAGCATTTAATATGGGTAGGTTTAGAATTACATGAAATTTAAAACACTTCTAATTTATAATATATAATAAACTAAACAAAAAATGTTGTCATTCATATAGAGTGACACATATATGCATTCTTATCCATGCGTGATCATATTTATATATAGGTCTGCAAAAGTATCATCTGCGATAAATTGTGAACGATCAAACAAATCAATACTTATGAATTCAGTAAACTCTTCCACATCTCCATCCAATCTGTTTTCTTTGATCCTCGGAATTTTATTGATGGATTCTTCATTAAGTATACATATATTATATTCCACTAATGACACTTGACAACAAACTAATTAATGCATGATAACTTGCTGTAAATGAAATGGTCAATGGATTTTTGTGTAAACCCAGAAAAAACATAACGAACGATTGCACTTTGCCGCACACAAGGAAATGAGAGCTTTTTATTAATTGTCTAAAAAATCGATTCATTGAGCCAGCAGCAGTGTTGTCTCTACACATCCAAAGAGAAACTTGGCCAAAAAATTTACAAATAACAAAACATTGTTTGGCTAGTTTTGTAGGAATGTCAAACAGTTATCAGTTAATTAACAAACAGCACGGCCATCAGTGCGATATTACAAAAAAAACAATACACATTATACAAACAGTTCCTTTGTAACCTATCTGGCTTGAGCAAGCCAAGTATGCTTTACAAAAGTGATGCATTTGTACAAAGCTGAGGTAGAATTCTGTTGCAAGCCCTGTGCACTGAAATACGACCGGAGATCCCAAAAATTCTATTCAATTGATTACCCAGGAAACAAGATCTTATCAAACATCTATCAATCCATTTGCTTAATTGATGCCAAATGATGATTGGAGCAAGGCACCTTCATTTTCTTCCTTTCCTTTGTTCAACATTCTCCAGACAGATACAGAGCTGTTGCCTATTCCTTGTAGTGGCTCAAATGAGGTCCATTCCCTCGACCATTTAAAAAACAAAAGAAGAAAGAAATTTACTTCAAACAGTCTTCCCTTGGAAATGGCCGCAATTATACCTACTACTCAAATTGCCCATCATCATGCAACAATTTATGACAGTAGAAACAATAAAATCTAGCACCCCATCAGGCCATACCTGACTCCCAATGGGACAACCAATAGCAGCTGATAGGTGCAAAAACTCAACGTTTAAACCCTCTGTGCTGGAGGTACCACAGTGCTCCCTCTGCAGCATGTTCTGCAGCATCTTTTTTCTTTGCTCGAGGTTCACCAATGCATTCCAAGATAGTTGGTTTCGCTTCTTCAAGTTTGATTACCACCTTGTATGTAAACCTGTATGCATTTCGAATAGACACTAGCATGATTACATAAATACAATCATCATGGCATTTTAAAGTTGAAACTTGTATCTTTTGTTTTCTAACGGAGCAAATCATGATGTTTTTCAACTTGTTATCAGTGGATATTTGCAGGGCCCACATATGCAATCACCATATTTGCATCTCGAGAACTGCTAATCCAAAAATTAAACTGCTATAAATGCTGTTAAAATAATTTTCTACCCAAAACTCTAGTCAACTCAATTGGTATGATCTCTTTTTGCATCATTAGGAATCCATGCTTGTAAGGATATGTATTAGTTGTGGTAACGTAATCTTATTTAGGTTAGTGTTATCTAATAGGAGCCCTTTAAGAAGTCTCTTGTTTTTGTTTCTCCAAGCTTAACTACCAGGTGGTATCAGAGTAAGAATCCAAGTTTTGGGCCAGAGGAGTAACAAAATATATTTGTATCTTCTTGCCTGCCATCTTCTTTCTCCACGCGTAACTTGTAACTTCTGCAGTTACTTTTCTATGTTGAATCTTGAATGAACTAAAATATGCATATAAAAATTACTCAGCAATGGAGTCAACCAAGAAGGGTAAATAATGGAAGTAGACCAGAACTTCTCTCATATTTGTCACTGGGATAAGGCACATTTTCCATGACAACTAAAATATACAGTTTAAATATTTAACCCCCACTCTTTAAAAAATCCAAATTACTCTTTTTGTCAATGTCTCATGTTTTCTCATTATTTATATTTAAAAACGTCAGCAATGATGAAGTTATCCATATTATGTTGCCGTGAAATGACAAAACCTTGGCGGTTTAAAACAATGTTTATTAACTTTATACAAAGATTAAATTATTAAAATATATACATATGATTAGTACACGATAAAGTAAACCTATGTACTCATCGAAAGTCAAAGGTAGATAGCTGTTTTTTCGGAATAGCTAATCATTTATACTCTATTTTTACAGCTTAGTAGATTTTATACTACATGTACCTGAAGCACTAGATTGCGACATCTGTTGCATCAATTGGCTCTTTGCCATGAGACTTGGGAAGTTTTTCTAGGATTTGATTTAATTCTTTCATTCAAAAGCTGTTTGATTTTCTTAAATAACACAACATCCTTTGAAATTGTCAATTTCACAGTCTTCATCTATCTTTTCAGAACAGCAACAAAAATATACGACCTTTCTCATATTGCACTCTGCTGTTATCTTTGACTCCACAAACTGAGACCAAGGCTCTACTACTTCAAAAAACAGGCCAGAAACCGGTTGGTAGTTTAAACCAAAATTTGAGCATTGCCTTTTTCCATTATCAAAGTTGATTAACTTCGAGCACATAAATCCTTTTATCCAATTAAAAGCACTCATTAGTTCTAAGCAAAATTAAAATTAGCTCACTCAATGATGCAATTGTAGGGATGGTTAAATTAACATATATTCCCAAGAAATAACAATAAATAAAAGAAAAAAAATAAAATAAGGCTCTCGGACAATCTCAATTCATCTCATGTATGTCAAAAACTTGCTGTGGCTCTAGGCCTTGCATGTATTTATAGTAAAACTCTTCCTAGTCAGGTAGAAACATAATCGCTAATATAAGACTTAAGCCTCTAATAGGAAACATTTAAAATAAGACTTATTCCTCTAATAGGAAAACAACTAAACAATTCCCCAACTAAATTAGAAAATCATCTAATCAAGAGTCATACTTAATATAATATTCAACGACTAATGCAAATAGGAAATATGAAATAAACTATTATATAGGATGTTGTTCATCATCACTCAACTAAGCCGGACCGAACAGTAAGGGAAAAATTGTGAAGTGAAACAAAGATGTTAGCAACGTGAAAAAGTTACATAACCTGGAAACTTACAATTTCAAGTGACTTGGCCCTGTCTCAGTGCAGCAAGTGAATGAAGGAGGACCCCAGCAGTTGACAGAACAGATTTCATACAAACGAGACTTTGCAGAACCTTAATAACTCAAATACAACAACAGATCCCAGTAAAAAGAAGGAAGATTCGTTGTATCTACTGTAAAGCGTATTCGAAGAAAGTCTTGCAATAAAAAACGCATACCAGCAGTAAGCTGACCCCCAATTAAATAATGAGATTCATGGGATGCATCACTCCCTTGTGCCATAAGCATTGTAGTCTCATTACTAGCAGTACAAACCCTGTTAGAAGTGCCTACCAGTTCTTTCCCTACTACACCATTTATTTCTTGGGTTTGAATGTCATCAGGTGGGCCAAAATTTATTGGTGTCTCATCATAGCCTATAAGCTTTGCTGTATCCCTGCAAATTGACTGTATAATTCCATCCAGTAATTTGAACCTATGCGTGTGGCCTTGGACCTGATGAACATAAAAAAAGTTGAGCAAGACATGCATAATCAAACCAGTATTAGTTCTCCGTAATAGGCTTATAGTTAAATGAGCAGGCTGAGCAAGAAAGCAGAACGGGGTACTTTTGGCAACTGCAACATCCAACAATAAAAACTTATAGTAGATGCTTATACATCATCATCACCCACAAAGGCACATATCCTAATCTGCCGTTCCATTTAATTATAAACCAGGTCAGCGCTTTTATAAAAAATTGACAAAAAGAAATCAATGCATTTTACAATTGACGAGGTGGATATTATTGCAAAGCTAATACTTGATTTGATTATCTTAAACATGTAAATCTTCTATATGACGCACAGTTATCAAAACCAAAATTTCCCAGTCTTTAAAAACTAATATTTCACAGAGTCAGGTTTGGTACGAAGGATTTTGCTTAAGGCTAAATTTGCAGTCTATTTGATATAAAACATGTCAATCCACATAAAATAAGGTTACACAGATCTAATTTCATGCCTTATTGGGTACATATTGATTGTGATAGCCCTTTACCTTCAACTTCAAAAGTACATCCTGTGACGCATTTATTTCAGATATTTTTTTATTCAGATTGCTTGCATTGCCACTGAAGATGATGCCAGATATGTTCACTTGTTTTATGCAAGAAAATATCCCCAAGTGTGACCTTGTTATTTCACAACTGAGCTCGAAATTGGACGACTGGCAAAGTTCCTGGAGTTCTCTAATTGGATTTAACTGCATATTTGAGAAACTGACAACTGAGGACAAGAAGGGTATCATTATTCTCCATACACATTCTAGATTTAAGCCGCTGTCTAGAAGTATGGCACCAGCCAGGGACTCCACAATATCGCCCAATACCTGAAGAAATATAGGACAGTAAACATGTGAAACCCTTAACAAAAAGAAAAAGACCATATCCAGAAAATATTTAATACCGGGTACAATTGGAATTTTTCAACCACTAATGTACCTAAATTTGTAAGTTGACAATAGTCACACATGCTCCATAATAGAATGCTTAATTATGATTTGAATTTGAACTGGAAGACAGGACCATCCATACAGGAAGTCTAAAAATGAGTGACTAAGTGATGCAGGGCATCTATTACCATATTTGTAGATTATTATTATTTTCTATTTCATGGATTTATTTTTAATATCGTTGGATTATTGTAAGGATATTTTAGGAATTATTTTATTAGGGTTTTATCTTTATAAATAAGGAGTAGCCTCCTATTGTACATGGTGGATTTTTGATAGATTATTGAATAGGTTGTGTACCGCTTTCTCCAGGTTTTTTCTTCTACTTTCTTCGTCTAATTTGTTCTCTCATTTTGACTGTATTGTTTTCCCTTCTAAATTCTCTCTTTTGGCAATTTAAGAGTTTTTCTCATTTTAAAAATTGCTAGTTAACACCAATTTTCAATTCCATACTGCATTATTAAGTTTGTTTTCTCCAATTGAAACCTAAATTATTAATTCCAAAATGGGCACGACACCAGTTACAGCAATCTAGAAACTTTTACTTACGAAGGAGAATAGACTTAAATGTGTTTACAAGTAGTGGCTAGCTACTGATGCAAGTCTGAAATGAAATAACTAGAATATAGATGTAGCTAGCACCTTCCTCTAGGTTTTCCTTGATCCTCAACAAAGAACAAGAAGTGAAGTATGCAAACTAAACCAAACAGCAATAATCTTGAAGAAAACTTTTATTCAATTTCATAAAAAAATTCTGCAAACTAGATTGACGAAATATATAAAAGATATCTAGGAAAGACTCATAATATACTGGACTCCTGTAAATAGAAACTCTAACTACTAACTCAAATAAAATGCCTAACCTGGAAATAAAGATGTCCTAACTAAAATAGGAAAGCAATAAATAAACTCTAACTGAAATAGAAAAGTAACTAAGAATCTAAATTAGGAAACTTTTGTGGTTTGTATCCTATAATAAACTTTAGTTATCTTAGGATGTTCAGCCTTCTTGTAGTAATCTTCTTCAGTGTTCCCATCTATACGTGATCACAAACTCGGATGCAAATCTGAAGTAACATTCTGACATTCCACGTCATCAATCCCCTCTTCTAGAAAAGAACACACTCTCGAGTTCTCAACTTCAAATTCTCCAAAGTAGGGTCAAAGATGTGCCACATGGAGGTATCCTGAATATTCCACTCATTTGGGAGCTGAACTCTATATGCATTGTTGCCAAATACAGTCAATATTGCACATGGTCCAATCTTCCTAGGAATAAGCTTGTGATATATCCCTTGATAATATCGTTCCTTTGACAAATAAACCCACACAAGATCACCTACTTGACACATAACTTCTCTTCTATGACGATCAGCATACTTGTTTTTATCATAAGAATGTTCCATGTTTGCACGAGCCTGAAGTTGTACAGTCTTTAATCAACCCAATCACCAGCTTTAATGTGAAGCTTACCAGCATCTGGTAAAGGAATCAAATCAAGTGGACCTTCAGGATTCTTGCCCATATGTATTTCAAAAGGTGAAAATCTTGTACTTCTATTCTTAGAACAATTAAACTCAAATTCAATCTTAGGAAGTACGACATCCATTTCCCAGAAGACTAGACTTGAGTTTGGAGCATGTTCCTAAAGTGCAATTAACCACCTCAGTTTGACTATTCGTTTGTGGATGATAAGGACTACTGAATTAAAGAGAAGTACCCATCAACTTCCACAAACTCTTCCAAAAAGAACTCGTAAAAAGAACTCATAAAGTGAGTATCCCTATCCGAAGTTATGGTCTTTGGAATACCATGATACCGAAACACATTTGCATAGGACAAATTGGCTCCCTTTGATGCAGCATACAACATCCAACAAGCAACAAAATGAGTCATTTTAGAGAATCCATCAACAACTACAAAGATAGCATCCCATCCCCTCTAGTATGAAGTAGTCCAACAACAAAATCCATAAAAATATCAATCCAAAGACCTCTGAAATAGGTAATGTAGTGTATTTGCCTGCATTGGTAGTACCTTTACTCGTCTGGCAAATATGACATCTCTTAACAAACAAAGATAGAGTCATCTTGATCCAAAGAAGGCCAGAAAAATCGTAGAACAATGGTCTTGTCACGAGTAAAATAACCAAAGTTGTGTGCTTTCTTCACTAGCAAGTGCGGACGAAATCCCTCAGGAATGTATAGTGAATGGCCAAGAAACAAATAACATCATGAAGAACATGTTGTGAATTAACACAGACGACTATTAGAGTCAATAATGGGGCCGAAAAATGGATCAACTGGTAGCATAGCCTTAGGATGTTTAAATCCCAAAACGTCAATTTACATACAAGCCACCGAGGCATGTTTACGACTTAATTCATCAGCTACTTTATTTTGGGACCCCGACTTATGGTGAAAGTGAATTCTTGGAGTTGATTAATCCACTTAGCATGTCTAGCACTCAGCTTGTTGTCGATGTTAATATTTCAAAGATTCATGACTGGCCAATAAAAGGTCGCAATGTCTTATTCATGACCTTAATAAACGTGCTAAGAGCATTAGATAATCCAAAGGGCATAACTAACCATTCATATAATCCTTCTCGAGTCTTGAAAGTAGTTTTCCACTCGTCAATTGGCTTGATTCAAATCTGATGATATTCACTCTTCAAATCAATCTTCGAAAACATAGTAAACCTAGTCAAATTATCCTTTGTATCATCAAGGCGAGGCATAGGAAAACTATAACACACTGTTAAATGCCTAGTAATAATAAAGCCAGAACTGCACAAAGATTAGTACTCTCTCAAATAAAGCCACGATCCAGAAGCTCTTCAACTTGGCGACGAAGCTCTGTATATTGATCTGGAGTCATACGATAATGTGGCCTATTCAGAATAGCGGCATCAGTGAAGAGATCAATTTGATGTTGGACAACCCTCATAGGTGGAAGTCCAGGAGGAACACTCATCAACTAATACATCTTCAAACTCTGAAAGAAGCTCTTGCCATTGAGGTGGCAAGGAAGGGACGAACAACAAGTGTAGGAGAGTCCACATGGCCATGTGCAACTAATGCAAAACATATCCCTTCCTTATCAACTTCAGCCTGAAAATCAACAAGAGGAAGACAAACAAAAGTTGTACTCTTGGGATTGACAGTTCGTTGTGGATAGAAATTAACTTGCTTGTTATACATCACAGAATAGACATTGGTATAGCCATCCCACTTCACTCTGCAATCAAACTACCAAGGTCTTCCAAGTAATATATGACAAGCATCCATGCTAACCACATCATATAAAACAGTGTCTTTGAAACTGCCCATAACAAATCGAACTTTACACATTTGAGTAAGCAGTACCGTGTTGGAATTTGCTAGCCAAGCTAACTTGTAAGGTTGTGGATGAACATCAGCTTTTAGTTGCAGCTTTTTAACAACTTTGTCAGAAATCAAATTCTCTCTACCAGCTGGATCTATAATCAGCTTTACAGCATACCCTTAAATGTGACAACTAGTGCTAAAAATAGAATGTCGTCTCCAATCTTCTGCAAGCTACTTTGGAGTGAAAAAGGAGACCTCGATATAAAAAAATATTCTAGAGGATTAACATGTGAAATCGTCTTGATCAGGGTCATCATTAGGCTCAACATCAAGGCCAGAATGACCATAATCCTCATCCATCCCATCATCATGAGTAAGCAACTGTTGATGATTAGAGCAATTAGCAGATACATGTCCAAGCTTTTGACAATTGTAGCATAAAGCATCACTTCTAGTTGCTATAGGATTTGTAGCACAACCCCGAAAAGGAGGCCTTGAAATTGTTGCTTTAGTCCCATTATGTAATAACTTGATTTTTCAGTTATTTTTAAGAATATTAAATGAGTTAATTAAGTGCTATTAAAATTTAATTAAGTAGAATTATATTGATTGGCAATCAGAGTTTTCAATTAGTTGAATTGAATCTAAATTGGACAAGAATGAAAAAAGTAGAAATGACTAAAATAACCTTTTTGGAAACATCCATAAGGGTGAAGGAAACTTTAGAATATTTTAAAATAACTTCTAAGTGAAGTAATCCATTTAGCGACTTTTAATTGGCAACAAAACTTGATTTGCTATGAAGGGAGGCAAATTTGATTGGTTAATAAAGGCGGCAATTTTTGATTGGTTAATAAAGGCGGTAAATTCTGATCGGTTATGAAGAAAATAAAATTTAAAAATGTGAAATTATTAAAATATCTATTTCTAGAAAGTTCTAATAACTTAAAGGTGAAGCAACTGAAAAACTATAAATAGGGGTGCGGGGGAGATGAAATAAGAGAACATAAAAGAGGAAGTTAAGAGGAAGATAAAGAAGAGCTAGTTGAAGGAGCACTTAGCCAAGAGAAGAGGTAAGAACCTAACCTTCTTAACTATGTGTAGATTTATTCTATAAGATACTTCCTTCTCCCAAGATGTTTTCCTCTCCTATTGGTTAAAATAATGAATTGTGATTGATTTTCTAAATGATGAAATACCTTTTTACCAATAAGTTATTCTAAATTTCTCTTCTGTGTTCCATCCATTATTTGTGCCATCTTTTGATTATTTTATCTATTGATTTCTTAAAATTCTTTCAATGATTCTGCGATACCTATGATATGAAAGATGAGTTGATGATTCATTTGACATTGAACTCTTATGATTATCGATCTTAAAGATGTGATTGAGATTTAATTTTCTTACGATCTGAGTTAGTATAGTGAATACCCTACAATATTGCCTTACTCCTAGTGGCTTTGGTACCCGGTGAGGAGAGACCGATTATGATACATGCACTAGAATCATATACGATTACTATTACAAACTACAATACTTGATTTCCATATGTGGGACAACGGGTACTTGGAATGAGAATGACCCATGAATCTCCAACTTGCACTATCCTACTAATAAATCTCATTCAATATGACTAGTTATTGATTACTTGATTGATTAATTTATATTCTTAGTGCAACACAAACTCATGGGTACACTGCTCTGGTATTCGGCGGAGAACCTCATGATTGATTTTCTGATTTAATGATTATGATATATGATTTCTTGAAACCTTATAATGTCTATGATTAATCAAATTTTTCAGTTGATTGTGCCTGACATGGAATATTCTATTTGTTGTTAAGAATGTATGTGTTTTTACTGAGTATTTTCCCAAATACTCCCCATCCATCCTGCAAGTAACCAATCTAAAGAATAGATGATGACTAATATAACTATAAGCATAATATGATGGTCATGTTTACTGTTGTAGTTATCGTTTTGTAATACTATGTAACCAAATGTTTATGTACTTTAGGTATGTTGTAAACATTTTTTGTTGTAAACTTAGATAAGTATAATGGCTATGATGTCATTATGACGTTCACTTTATTACAAATTTTCGTACTTGATCTAAATAAGACAATACTGAAAATGAAATGATGACATACTTCTAATAATGATTTAAAAAAAAATAGAAATCCTCACATTCCAAGAAATTAGGGTAGCGAGACATTATTTGCTGTTGGCCGAGAGTTAGGAGACGGCCCTTGAGGCTTACTACCAGCATTAGGAACACCTCCAACTTGTTGCGACCGAAACCCTTGTGAAGTTTAACATCCCCTAAAAATTTAAGTTAGTATCACATCTTATACTTAGGGCAAGATCCAATATATTAGCATGTAAGATCTTCAACATGATTAATCACTTTTGACGAAATAACAGCTCATTAGTTTGCACTAATTCGGTAAGCCTTTACATGTGGTATCAAAGCAAACTCAAAACCGTGTTACATGGGTGGTAGTATGTCAAGAGAAAGGAATTCCGAGGATGAAATTTCCTTACGGTAGTTGGAATGTAACACCTCCTAAAAAGTTAAGTTAGTCCAACATCCAATACCCATTATGGTAAGATCCAATTTATTAGTGGGCATGTGCTTAAGATTTTCAACTTAATTAATTACTTTTTCAAAGATGATTACCATCAGTTTGCACTAATTGGGTCGGCCTTTACACGAAGGAGGACGTGGACTGCGTGAAGCTTTATTCAAGAGACCCTCAAAGTATTCAGCTTCAGGAATGATTTCAACCAGATTGGTGAAGTTAAACCATACAATCGCTTGCAAATCAGTACGAAGGCTCAACAAATACCTTGCAACCAACTTATCATCATCTTCAGCTGCTTCAGTGCGAATGACAAGGCTATAAAACTCTTTTGTATAATCTTGACCCGACTTGTTCCCTTGTCCAATAGCGCACAAACGAGCAAATAACTATAGCTTGTACTTGTATGCAAGGAATTGCTTCTTCAGCTCAACTCAAAAATCAGCCCATGATGTAACTTGTAACTCTCCAAGCTGCTCGCACTGAGTGCACAAAAATCCCCACCAAGCGCTTGCAATATCCATTAAACGAGATACGACGACATCCACTTGAGCATGGGGGGCAACTCCAGAACTTTTTAGGATGTGTTTAGCAGTTTTAACCTGTCAAGGGCCTCATCTGTTCCATAATAACAATGGAATTCCGGGAGATCAAATTTCAGCCTATTTTGTCATTGTTTAGAGTTAACATCAAAGGGGTTTTGTGGAGGAACCGACTGATGAAAAGGCTCATAGAGTGGCTGGTATAAGGGTGCATAAGGTGGCAAAGATGGTTGTCCATCAGCATGAGGTAGGGTAGGTTATCGGTTGGCTTTGCTTGGGATGTTGACTGCAGTAATCATGTATAGGAGTTTTGAAGGGAGCTTCCATATTTTGTGAAGCAGAAGGGGCTGCAATAGCAGGGCTTTGAAAAATTTTCACCTACAAACCACACAACACATTTAAATTGCGGTGATTTTTGTGAAAAGTATGTCAGTCGTTGGATGGTCAAAACACATCAACGGCTGATATTCTTTCTTTCTTTTTTTAATTTCTTTTCTATTCTACCCTTGAAGATCCTCCTTTTCCTGGAAGAGTTCACCCAAACCAGTCAAAGGTCGTCACCATCACCTCCTCCATCGTAGTATGTTGCGGCTGTTGCCTTCTCCTCCTCCGTCATGGTCTTCTATTGCCATTGCCTTCTCCTCCTTCCACGTAGTCTGCAACGGTCGATACCATCTTAAAAGATTATGCTTTGACAGCACCCACACACCGCCTTCTACCTTCATCACGAAGTGCACAATGTCAAATCCTGAGTGGCGATGAACCCAGTTCCTAGCAAAGAGTTCATCCCTTTTTCTTGTGTCATGTAATTTGCCTATGTTCTTTAATAAAGCTGATTTACATCATTTGCAATTTTCTTTCAGTTAATCAATCATATTTTTTTGAAGTAAAATGCATGCTTACAAGTGTAGGTGCTGCTTTTCAAATTATTGGCCAGAGGAGAAGGTTTTTTAGTCATTCATGGCTGACTGTTGAATTCTTTGTTTTCTTCCTCAGCCTCAAAACTCAAATGTGAAATGGGCGAAAACATTTCCTTCCTGTAATTTTTTTTTTAGTTGGTGGGATCAAGGTTTGCCATATCGAATTTCAATTTCATTTTGGGCATCCGACTAGCTAAAATATCAGAGATATGTCAGGCAATAGTCATTCCATAGCTTTTGAATGCATAGACATAAATATGACAAATTTGCATTAAGAATAATCCCAAATACATAGCCATACAATCATTAGCATATTTCAGATTAATAAGGACACAACATTTAATAAATTTAACCATCTAATTGACCAAGACAAAATAAAGTTAGGCTAATTAATATATTTGCTAATGATAAAATTATACAAAATAAAATATTTAATAACTTCAAATAATTAATTGGTATGAACAATATTAAATTAACTTAACTAATGAAATTTCTTAAAATAATCACTAACATATTTCAGATTAATAATAACACAAGAAGGGAAGATGTCTATGCTTTGTTGTGCAGGGAATATTTTCCCTGCACATGACATTTTTTTGGCTGTTTAAGCTGATCTGGTATGAAATTATCACCGGTTTTTTTCCAAAATATCTGAAATCTCAAGTAGTGTAACTGTAACAACTGTGAAGTACTTTAGGCATAATTGAGTGTGATGTGCAGCTTTTTATAATGCCTCTTTGTTCCCAACGCTTGTATTGTCTTCTTGGAAAGCACTTTGCCAATTTTCTCAATTCCTTAAACAAGGACAAACATTATTTATGTTTTGTAGGGCGATGGAAATAGGGGCTGCTGAAGTTTATCTTTGAAGATGGCGCTGGCCGCAGCAGGCCACAACAGAGGAGGAAACGACAATGGCAACACCAAACCATGGCCCCAATGACTTGTTTCGGGAGTGAGGAACTCATCTAACAGATGGCATCTTTTTCAGAAACGGCACCGCATTCCATTCCCTGGAGAATTTTTTGCAGGGCTTTTAAGGGCGGGAGAAGAGCTATGATCAACATAAACCCCAGAGTGTAAGATATCAAGACAGACTGGTTTGGAAAAGTCTCCTCCAATGATGTTTGCTGCTGTTCGAAACTCTCAACTTTGGCTAGAAAGTAAATCTACACATTGAATTAGGGCTGTTTGTCCTTGCATTATCATCTTTAGCTGTTGTGTGGCAAGAGGGGAACTAGGGGTATCAACAACATGAGCAGATAACACATATTGGCAGCAAATAGGCAGCAAATCAATTGTTGTCCAAAAAACACCAAGGTGTTGGCGGCAGGTTGTATGCAGCAAGTAATGGCAGCAAATCTGTCCCAAACTTCTTAGGGAATTGGCGGCAGATTGTGAACAGCATCAGCAAGGTGATGCAAAACCAAGGCAACCAAAGATCAACAGGTTCTGATAACCAATTGATGCAAGTCTGCAATGAAATAACTAGACTATAGATGTGGCTAGCACCTTCCTCTACTCAACGAAGAAGAACAAGAAGCAAATTACACAAACTACGCCAAACAAAAATAATCTGGAAGAAAACATTAATTCAATTTCATAAAAACTGTCTGCGAACTACATTGACAATATATATATATATATATATATATATATATATATATATATATATATATATAT
>JAVDBV010047638.1:0-25882 GCA_032619315.1 Piper longum
CTCTCTCTCTCTCTCTCTATATATATATATATATATATATATATATACATATATATATCAATTACTACTACCCTTCAAATTTGTGTTAGCCTCTGTCTTCCCTTTTAAAGACCAATAAAAAAAGGTAATATTTGGGCGTTTGGTTCGAATAGAAAATCTTACATCTAATTTTAGAAAAAAATTATAACATTTTTTTTTTGCTTTAAAAAGTGACAAAGCATATAATATTTGACCCTTTTTTATTTTGTAATAAGAATTTTGGACGTTTTGTGAAGAGTGCCTCTCAGCCACTTTATTTTTTGTCAACCAGACAAGCACCTACTTCATCTGTTATCGTCATAATTTTATATTTTTTTCCCAATGAAAACAAAGCAACCAAACACCCATGATACTCATAGAAGGAGAAAGGGGTCAAGCTCTTACCACACCGCCAACCGCCGCTTGCCCCTTTCTACCGCCGGCGTCTCCACCAGCCCATCCACCGCCGGGGCTGCTGCTCATGAACGTCCGAGCAGCGCCCAAAAGGAGTCCCCTTCTGCCATGTTTGGCAGCGGTAGCCGCCGCCATCGTCGAGCTCGGAGTCGCTCTCTATCGGCCGGAGAGCATGCCCCGATTGCCAGGTCGCACTCGCCGGTGAACGCCGGAATCGCGGTTGAGCTCGATCACTGCCGGCGCCGGGATCGCCGAGTGGATTGACCGAGTCGCCATCGATGATGGTCCATGCTCTTAAGCGGACGCGCGTTTTGCCGCTTGCGGTGGGATGGGCCACGCCTGTCTTCGTTTCGGACACCAAACCATGTTCTCCCTCTTCGTGGAAACCGAAAAAAATTATGTGCCGCTTTTTTATAAAAATAAAAAAATATCAAAAAAAGAAAAATACTTTTCACCAGAAAAAAGTATTTTTTGAAAGAAGATAATTAAATATATAATTTATGGAAAGGAGAAAAATATTGGAAGGGCGTAAAGGTTATCTTCACTTAAAAGATTTTTTTTTAAATGTCCCACAAAATAAATAGATGACATGACGCAAGCCCGAGTGCTGTTACCCAAGATTAGTTTGTATTGGAGAGAAATAGGAAAAATATCATATATGTCAATGTTTTTAATTTTTTTATTTAAAAAAATAACTAAATTTTTTATTTATATTCCACACAACTATTTTAAATATTTATATCAATTATGACCATATCTCGTTATTTTTAATATCCTAAAAATCTCATTTTTACTAAAATCAAATATATATATATATATATATTGGATAAAAGTTATAATATTTACTAACTTTATATATAAAAATAATAAAAATAGGCTAAGAAGCGATCAATAAGCCCTAAAATTATACTATTGATGAGTTGAAGTGCAAAAAATATAATTTTAAACGATCAAAATTCAAAAGGAAAAGAAATAAATATATAACTTTTTTGTGTTTAAAATTTGAATTTGAATTTATCATATTTTTTAGAATTAATCTAATATATTTTAATTTGAAGATTTTTTTTAAAAAAAACCAAATATCATTCATCATATGAAATGTAAAAAATTTTATTTTAAAGTAAATTTGAAGTTTAAATTAAGAATAGTTACATCAAGAAAATAAAAATTATGAGCCAAATATAATTAAAATATATGAATGGGTTATATGTGAAATAAAAAATAGAAGTTTGGTTATATACTATAAAAGTTTAAACTTTTCAACTTTTGTGATAGGAAACATTCAAACATGGCTATTTATGATTTTTTCTTGGACAAATTTACCATCCTAAGCCTTGGTGTAGCCCAAGGCTAAGCTCCAAACGAGGTCATGTGCCTAGGTGGCGATCTCCTACTCCATACATATACATCAATATTATATACTAGCTCCCCATATGATATAGAAATGCGACATATGAAAATATACAATCACAATCATACCATAATAGAAATCAGATGACATATCAAAATGCCCAATTAAACACATGGGCCACAATCACAACCTAAACAACTATAATTACCTATATCGATTAACAAGTCCAAACATAGTAATCCACTAGCATCCATGCTTACAGTGCTTAAATCAATACACAATCAACTATGATCATTAAATTCCTGCAGTAACACGTATCCCTCGGGAGGTGTTACATTAGGGTTTCCAATTCATCATTTAATCCTCAACTGATTCTTCAATTATCAGAAGTATTGAATCTCATCAATTCATACTCAAAACATGCCGCCAAATTTATTGATCCTAATGTATGTATTCACTCACTTATACTTTCATTATATTTTATCAACATAAATTGATCCATGATCAATAATGTACTTATCCTAATCATGTTAATTGCTTCACACCCAATTATCCAATTCAGTCAACACATCATAACACACATTACCCACCACATCTACATATCAAACTAGGGTCATTTATCATCATTATAAATACAACACTAGCATTACCTAAGTTGACCTAAAGGAATATAACATAACAGTCATCAACTTAGATTTACCCTGCCATATTTAGATAAGTATTCTATTTATACCAATTCATGACAACCATACAACACTAATTAAATTCAAGTAGTGACATTAATCTACATCCTTGCGCCAAATTTATCGAATAACTACTCACTCATATATATCTCTCGTATTCATTTTCATCGTATTTTGTTATCACAAATTATCAACCATCATTCTTATCAAATTCATCAAAATCATAGTAGGTAATTCTCATGCCATTATTAAATTACATCACTAATATTAATCACATCATATATATCATAAACAACATAAGAATTCATAGCATACAATATGATTAAAATTGAAATCGGTATACCTAGGGTCGTCGGCGACAATTGAGGGCGACCAATTGTCAGCTAAGGTTCGACAAAATTAGTGAGGTAGGGATTAGGGTTTTGGCCATGCATGAAGGCCGGCAAAGGACGCTCGTTGCCATCCGGCGGCGTCACAGAGTCCGCGACACCCACTACTGCCGGCGGCCGAACAGCAAGAGGGAGGAGGAAGATGGTGGTCCCAATGACATGGCAAGGGGAGAACAACCTGTCCTAGGCGAGCAGAGGGTTGACAGCCAACTACTATGGCGATTGCCAGAAATGACGATAGAAACGAGGGGGCTCGGTGTGGGAACTCGGGAGGAGCTCCGCTAGGGCTCAGGCTGGAGTCAGTGTAAAACCTGTGACTGAGTTTCACATTAGCAAACAAGTCGGCTTAGCCGTCTGTTTGAGTCAAGTTACTTTCATGATACACGTGCTAAGTCAAGGTCGGCCGTGTATTATGAGAAATGTATCAGAGTGTATAATGATAACGTCAGAAAAATAATGAGAAATGAGTTATGAGAGTATATGACACTGTGCAGGTATTTTTTTATGTATTTGATCGTAGAATTATGTTTAGGCCGAATAACGTATTAGGACATATTAGATAGCAGTTTGGGCGGGTTATTAGTTGTAGAACATGTATTTTTTATGTTATTGAGTGTATTGTATTTTTTAATATTTTCTCATTTTTTTTGGATTTTATTTAGAATTTATTAGGACTTAGTTATTATTTTTGACTCAAGTTCGAGTCGAGTCAACTTTTATTTATGAGATTGCCACCAAAACCCTTCACTCCCAATACCTTCCCTTCTCTCCCTAATCACACCCCTGACTCTCGACCGAACCATGGCCGTCGTTGACGACCATTGCCACCACTGCCACCCTCACCACCACCGTGGTTTGATGAGCTCACCGAGCCGGTGCCGACCTACAGCCCCTACCACCTTGCTGAAAAAGTTACCAAAAACGACTAGAAGCCGCTAGAAAAATGTTAGGAGTCACCGGAAAACCTGATTTGCTGAAAATCACCGGATTTTTACAGAGTTCATCTAGCAAAACCAGATCAAACTTTAGACGCCGCTGGGTACCGAATTCCAATTCCAAACTATGAGACAAACCCTAGTCATCACCGATCATCGATGACCCGATGTATAAATAACTCTGACCTAATTATTTAAAATTGATAATTATTAGTAGACCATGTTAGGATTTGATTGATTAACATAGTAGAATATTTTTACTGTAAATAAAAATGAATTTTTGCATGATTTGAATGATATGAAATAAATGCTAATGAAGTGATTAAGCAAGTTAAGTATGAATTATTAATTAATTATATTGTAACTTAAAAAATCATGATGTGCAATGGTGTGAGTGTTTTGATGTGAGTGTGATATAGGATATGTAATTGAATCATTCAGATAGAGGGCGTTAGCTTTTAGTTTTGATGTGTAGGTATGAAGTAGGAGCTCCTTGCATGAGCACGTGTACACGATTGGAGCTTCTACCAGGCCCGTTTAAGACTCGCTTCTGGTTTGACTCTCCCACTCTATCGTGATTTGATTTGACAGGTAAGCAAACATGCCGAGTAGTGAATTTATTGTATCGCACTCTACACGGGTCATTTAGTCATACAAATTTCCTGATTAATAACTTCGAGGATGAGATCCCTCGAGTTTGTTTTAAAAAATTTAAATCCAGATCATGATGTCTTCAGACCTACTATATTATAACGCCTACCCAAACCTCCTACTATATTATAACGCCTACCCAAACCTATGTATGTATAGTTTTCTCCATTTTTCAGTGATATTTGAGAGAAAAGAAAGTCGACTTACACGTGCCGCAAGCAGTCAAATGGTAGTCAAAGCAAGCTTTAGATTGGTGAGCAGGTCATTCCATTCTTGAAGGATCCTAACAACTCCACATTTTGAGCTCCTCAAACCTGGAGAAATGTGGAGGATTACGGGTATTGCAATGTAATACATGTCTAGACTTGTGGATTCAAAGGGTACTAAAGGTGCCTACCTAAGAATATTCGACCTTTGTGCTCAGGGCCATGAGTGGTATAGAAAATATATAGGGCTTTAGGATAATTTAAAATATTGTGGCATCTAACAAGTCAGAACGAGATGTTGTCAAGATGAGGCTGACAACATATAATGAGTGATTATAATAAAAAAGTATATGATGGATTTTATTTAACATGTGAGTTAGCTCTCATGTGCCGGTTTGACTATTTATTATTTTTGTACCAGTAACACTAATTATTGATGTTTTTGTATTAATTATGTAAGTAAGAACCTAAATGACTGAGCATTGTCGAGACTGCGGAGGAGCAACAATGCAACTTGTACACATGTACTTGCCAAGATGGAATAACAATGTGCTATGATAATTTGTTATGCATTTTATTGTGAATGAATGATATGATGTCTGATTGCAACACCCCGATTTCAGTTCCCCTAAGAATCGAATCAGAAATGTTACGATCGAGTCATGTCACATTTCATGTTAGTGGTTGGTAAGACTTGATCGATAAAATAGATCGAAACAACCCGCTTGGTGTCATGAGAATGGAAGACATTATTAAATATGCATAAAAACACATCAAATATAAATAAAAGCAAAAAAGAGAATAACTCCAGTTAGCTCAAGTGTGTGTAGCATTTATCTGTCCTCCCACCAAAGTCGACTCAGGATTGCAAGACTTACATATATAATATGAAAAACGTTAGTAATGAGTGTTATTGGTTTAAAAAATAACTATATGAACTAACAAATGTGTATTCCATTACCCACAAAACTTAGAAACTTTAGAATTGCCTCACTGGGTGGTAAGTAAACATACTTAAACAAGTGTCGGCAGTCATGTGCAACTAATATTAATATTCATACATGCAATGCTTATGCCTTCACATCCTCCATATTACACCAGCCATGGTACTCAAGTGGCAAAAGGAATGGTTAAGTTAGTCCCATAAATTTTAGAAATGAGTTGTGTTACAAAGTACCCTCTTACTCTGCACTAACTTAGAGTTTAAAGGAGTACTAGTGCAGTCCATACATATCTTCATACCACTCAGTCTCTTATTCATGAAAAATGTATGTACTTATATAATAGGTTTAGGGAAGAACTTTGTATCATATCTTTTTAGAGCTTCAATTAGAAAATCAAAAAGGGATCTCATCCTCTTTTAGTATTATTAAACATGTGTAGAAAACATGGCTAAACAGCCCAACATCGGAGGGATTCGATAAAACTCCGCCAATGTCATCCTACATATAAAACAAGATTAAACTCGATATGCATGGAGTTAAGCAGAGATTAAGCAAAGGGAGAGTCCTATGGACTTGTGGTCCAAGCTCCAAGCGCATCATCACATCTACAGTGAGCTTAGACTCCGTCACCTATATTGAAACCCACTACTACGTAAAATACTGATGTTTCTATGTATCATGAATGCTCGTGGTGTGTGCTCATATCATCAATACATGCTAATGAAGAAAATAATGCTAACAAACCTATAACTAAACACGTGACACACAAATCAAGACATAATACTAATAAATTATAAATAAATAAATAAACAAGGAAATGCGCTCATAGATTATTAGATAAATAAAAAATAAATGAACATAAATAATATTCTAATCACAAAATAATAATATAATTGTACTATATAAATACACGGCTAAAGTCGAGTAAATATCAACACATACTCGTGTTAATAAATAAATAAATAAATAATAATTTAATAAATAAATAAATAAATAATAATTTAATAAATAAATAAATAAAAAGTTAATAATCATTAATCATGAATATTAATAATATCACATTTATACATACAAGAATACATAATTAAATATAAATAAATTCTAACATACACGCGAACAAACAAATAGGTAAATTATACATACAAGAATACTTATTTCAAGTGATTCGCTACATTTCTTAATTTATTACATGCAGATGGATGTTGAGAATTTAAATAAGGGTTGTGGTTACTTGTTCCACAAACTTGACATGTGGATCGTTGGATACCATGACACCCTAACACCCGAACTTCACATGGGTCTTCAAGCAGTGCGAACTGTATGCTCTTTCTTCCCACATTCCTTTAGCACACACATACAATAAATATGTTTTGCATACTTGTTAAGCTCCTCATCGTGTTCTGGGATTTTAAAGCTTATACCATGCAGATGATGGTTAGAGTGCCCCAAAGCGTATCTGCCCCATAATAATGTAATGATATATAAAACACACATGCACAACAACAATCAATTAGCTTATCCTGAATCATACAACTTCAACAAGGCTTATTCCCGCAACATACTACATCCCAATTTCATATTACATCAATTTGGTTATTAAAATAAATACAACAAGAAATCCCCCGCCATGAGCCTTTCGATCCATCAGCCTATGTCAGTCAAAAAAACTAAACACCTGCATATATTAGAGAAAAAAGTAAGTAATCAAAGAATTAATTACTAGTCTTGTAGAAACTAGGAATATAGCATTACTGGCATATGGGTAATTAAACACCTACGAAAAAGTTGTAGAATCATATAGGGTGGTAAGCGAAGGCCAATGTGGCCACACATCAAACTATGATGGCCTACAAAATGACATCTTTCACTCATATAAACATTCATATATCGCTTGTACCCTCACATCCTCTATATATCACGCACTATAGTACCCAAGTGGCTCAAAACTAATGTGCCAAAATTTTCAAAAACGCACTATATTCACGGTACCCTACGTAGACTGTACTACTTAAGGGTAGAAGGGGTACTAGTGCAGCCTTTATATTTCCATACTACTCACTCTCTTATTTATGAAATCTGTAAAAATGCACGTACTAATATAATAGGCTTAGGGAAGAGGCTTGTATCATACATTTCAGGTGCTTTAGTTCGAAAACTAACAAAGGATCTCATCTTTGAAGTTTTATTAAACTTATGATAAAATGCGACTAAATGGTCTGACATCGGAGGGATCCGATAAAAACACTGCCATCACTCTTTTTTCATTTAAAATATGATTAAATGTGGAACTCAAAATCCAAACATTAGGGTGAAGCAAGAGAGTCCTAAGGTCCGGGTTGAGTGGGGCCCTGCGTTATAAATCGATAAGCTCAACCCGCATAACCTAATAAGAGATGGAATCCGAATAATAATTAGATCACGCCAACACACAAGATGAGGCAAAGTCTCCACATATACACAACTCGCAAAACATATGTAACTTATTTATTTTTCATAGTGATAGGTTAAACCTCATTAGGTAGTTTAATTTAAGGTTTGGGGTTACAACTCTACTTAGTGAATGATTTTGTACTTAAGGTTTTATCGACGAACTTAACCGAACGATTTTTTGGACATAGCAAATGGGTTTTTCATAAATATTAACAAATGATAATTTATGGATTATCATGTTGATTGAGGTTAATCAAGATCAGATTATTATGTTGTGAACAATACCCTTGTCATTGCACAAAAAACTTCAAAATTTTGGCCCATGGGTATGAGAAGTCCAAATGGACTTGGGTCAATTGGAATAGTCAGGTAACACTTGAAAGTTTAGCCCATTAAGAATTTAGGTCCAATTTTCTTGTAATTGGTTCTAGGTAATTTTTCTAATCTTGATTATTGATTTAGTGATTTCTATAATTTACCAAACTAGGGTAGAATTAGAAAATTCTACTAAATTACCAACTTACCCAAATGCTCAAAAATTTACAGAGACATTATTAGGACACTTAATAAACTCTATGATTTATTTAATATTTTTTCCATGATTAATATATTTTCCACATATTTTTCAATTGAAATCATAGAAACAAGATTATGAACTTTGTTCTTGTGCACTCCAAAAATCCTAACCAATTATCCACCAAGATGAATTTTTTTAACTTAAAAATTTGCACGTTTCTAGTAGCCATTAATTGAGTAATTAGATAATTTTTGTGAATTTTTATGTGGTCTTATAATTAACCTAACAACGAGCTCAACACAAAACATAGATAAACACAATAGAAATAGAACAGGAACACACAATGATTTAACAATTTTGTTCAAGACTTAAGTAAGATAATTTTAGTATGGTAAATTTCTTATATGAATCTCACAACATGATTAACAAATAAACATAATATAGATCAAGAAATTAAAATCATAACTATTTGTCTACACATGAAAATGACATGAAACCGCATCTTAAAATTCTTTAAGAGGCATATATATACAAGGGAGAAATTCAAGAAAAATGCAAACAATATCATCCATACATGAAACAACAACCCAAACAAGAAACATCAACCAAAATAGGGGAAAGAATATACCTTTAATGGTTCAAGGGGAGGTCACTTTAAGTTATACCACTCGAAGTCCTTCAACCCTTGAAAGAAGAATGTGGTGCAAGGTAACTGGCATGACGCCTTTTGCTTCCAGTCCTTATTTGCATCATTTTAGGTTTTTCCACTTGAAACACTCAAAACAAATATGACCACAACACAAGAAAAGTGATTAGGCATGCGAGGCACTTGGTCCTAAGGTCTAACTAGACTCGACTCGATCGAACCGAACATAAAAAGGTTGGGTACATAATGTCTGACGGGGGTAACAAAGCCAAAGGAGCTAAGGCTAGGGCAACTTAAACATACCTACATACCATACATAAGTATGTGGTAAAAAGGTCGGGCAAGTAACTCAATCTAGGTCATGACCAAACCGAAACTAAAACCATTAGGAGAAAAGCCCGGGATTTACAAACCTGAATGTCTAGATGGAGTAAAAAATTTTGAACAAATTTAAATTTGAATTTGAGTGAGAAATTAGTGTTTGAGTTTAGCGGAGTCTTTTTAACATTAATTATTCAAGTGGTTGGAGCTATGGACTTGCTTGCCTCTAAAAGGTGGAAGCTTGTTGATAGCAAAATACTTTTGGAATAAGCCTTTTCCTATAAAAGGTGGAAGCTTGTTTATGAAAATTTTGTTAGAGTCGAACATTCAAGATTGATTGAAGTATTCTAAGTGGTAAAATTTGGTCAAGGTTGTGAGCAATTATGAGAGAAAGTTTCGAATAAGCTTCATCAACTATCAACCTTAGGCTTCAAGAGCTTTGAGTGCTACTTGGTATGACTATTGTAATCCCTTGAGTGATTGTTGTAAAAGATATTGTTGATCTTGTTAGGAAAAATTGTAAACCAATCGGTTGTGATTGGTGTGTGTGTGGTCGGTGTGTTTTTACTCTAGTGGTCGTGTGATACTCTTGGTGTGGAGTGATGTGATCGTTGTGTAAATATAAACGTTGGTTGGCTTGTGAAGTTAAACTTGAGCGCAACGGGTGAAGTAGAAGCATGCGACTTGTGAAGCTGAATCAGGGTTGAATGCAGTGAAGGACAAGTGAATTTATGAACCACTTGGGTTAAACTTGGTGAAGGACAAATAGATGCGACACTTATATTTATAACATTTATAACAATCAAGGTTGGCCATATTAAAGCATAGAAGTCCTACTCAATCAAAAGATTTGGTAGTGTAGAAAAGAAGAGTACAAGTTTGAAACATCTTAAAAAATTCTAGTGTTTATGTTCTTGTCTTTACTTTATTTATCTTTACTTGGTTTTGGTTAATTAAAATCTTTACAACTTAAATGTTTAGACACGTTCGCCAACAATAGTTGTGATTATTTATAAATAGTCAATTATTTTTGTTTAATATTTTCATTGGTCAAGATTTATTTATATTATTGTTTCGGTATTTAATTTGTTTGTTCAAGTTATTTAGTTAATCTGCTACCGGCCAAAAGCCTTCGATACGCAATATACTAGGTGGTACGATACGATATTTAAAACAAACTATGAGCTATATAATGGCCGCTGATGACGTCAAATGTCAATTATTTTATTTTAAACCAAGCCCCAACTATTTCTCACTAAACTACACCAAAATAATGAGAGCACGCTTTGGCCACTAAGAATTTTAGCCATTTTTAATAACTGTGCAAAACTTTCTCCAAGACGAATGAAATAAAAGATAAAATCCCTATTTTTGTTAATAAATAGATAAAGAAACTGTTTTTATTAAAAAAACTATTTTGGGGTAACGAAGATTATTATTATACTTTTCCCTGGGAGTAAGAAAGCTAGCTTTGTGGATAACGAAATAAACGGCTGTGCAACCATCTGATGCAAAGCAGCTGACCAACAGAAAAGCTCATCCTTGCCGGCCATGGCTGCCCTCAACACGGGCAGCTTGAGCTTAATTCGCAGAACGCCATCCACTCGACGAACTTGTCCTTCACAACCCACCACCAAAATCTCATGCGTCGGTTGGGTACAAACTCTAAACTCCATCTTTCCCTCCTATATCTGCCTCCACTAGCTCTTTTGCTCAACTCTCTGACTTCCTCCATGACCATGGCAAGGACCCGGATGGCATCCTCGGGCCCCCGCTGTCCGGCCACATTGCGAGGTTGGAGTTCAAGCGACGGTTGGTGAAGGACGCCGACGCCCGGGAAGCTTTCCAGAAACAAGTCCGGGATGAGCAGGAGAGAAAGAGGAAGCTCAGAGAGGCAACACATCATGACTGAAAACAATCTCTCTTTTAATTTGGAACAAGATTGAAAAACGTTGCTTGATTGGTTTTGTTTGTTTTATGGATTGAGCTGCTGTGCAGTCTAGAGTGATCCCGGAGAAGAACGATGGTTTGGTCGAGTATTTCCTTGACACCGAGGCCGGAGAGCTCGAGTATGAGATTGCGAGGCTCCGACCCAGGTTCTTTCCTACTTCTCAATACCCTTTTCTTTGTCGTTGACATGAAAAATGGGGTTATAAACTAAAAAAAGTTATAATATAAATTTGAGTCTGTTATGATGTAAAATCTTTTTATAAAATAATTATATCTTTTTTATTCCTTCTATTTTCTATAAGAACATCACTTGGTGAAAGTCTTAATCATATTTAATTATTAAATAATATAAAAATAAATAATTTTTAATGAAAGTTCAATGCCATAAATTACCATTTATATATATATATATAATAGATTTTTTATTTTTTTTCCATGCTAACTAAACGAACCTTAAAATTTGATAATAAATGTAAATTTTAATCTGCAAATTCACATGCATAACCAATTAAATCTGATGCAATTGTATAGGATGGATACGTGTCACCTTCTAAGTAAAAAAATTAGTCATAATCCTTAATAGTTAATAGAAAAGAACTGACTATTCACAACCTAAATACACATAAATTCTCTTAGACAATGTTACTTTGAACAATTCATCAATGCGATGGTTTAATACAAATCTTCTTCTCTGAGTCTTCCTAAGAGATAAAATCCTAACATAAATTTGACTTTTAATCATGTACTTGTTTAAAAAAATTATGTATTACCTAGCATGATAAGATTATTTAACCAAAAAAATTAGATTTTTGTTGGCGTTTGTGGATCTTCTTCTATTTATCCTTTTTTTTTAATTTTTTAATACCTAATACCCATTGGTGTTATGAACATAGATCATAAACTAGTTAGGATCCATTTCATCATAAATGACAAAGTTTTGAATGGTTAGATGTCTTTCTTGACGTCAAATGATGAAACTAAGATAATGAATTGATAATCATTGGTAAGCTGTCTTTATTGTGATTGTTGAGAGAATCATAAAAACACGAATGAATAGGTAGTTTCTGGGTATCCAATCAATCTTGCATGTATGTTCATACATGAGTTAGCCTGCTTGTACTTTGTGTATTTTTATGCATCATTCTTAGTTTTGTTAAGACGTAGTTGGACAAGTTGACAAGCTTGAGATATTGGTGAGTGGAAATAAAGGTTTGTATGAAGAATGTGCTTTGACAATACTAATTTTCAGATTAACTAAAGAGTTTTTCGGCCATCTACAATTTGAATTGGGGGAGCTACGATTTGCTGTAACAAGGACCAAGGTTAGTCCTGCATCTGGTTGATACTTGCAACTTGAAAATGTTGGGAAGCAAGAAGATTTATTGGTTTGCGTTTGTATTGAATGCTTTTGCAGGATATGGAAGACAGACTAATAGAACTGGAAGCAATGCAAAAGGTTCTCCAAGAAGGAACTGGTTTGTCAATCAAATACTAATATAAGTTTATTGACTTTTGAGCTTTTATCTTTGTTCATATATTTTTATTATATTTTATGAACTACAGAGGCATATGATAAGATGCAAGCAGACCTGGTTTTAGCAAAGGACAGGCTAGCCAAAATACTCCAAGCAAAGGATAAAAAAGCCACGGTATAGTGCTCATTTAGATCACCATTTTATTTATTTTAAAACAAATGAAAACTGACTAATTAAATGTTTCTCTTTGTATGAACAGTTACTGGAAATGGTTGAGAGAAATGAGATTAATAGACCCTTGTTAAATGTTTTGGATGAAAACATAGCCAGTGCACATAGATCTGACCAGGTAACTAGCTCATTTTAAAATTTATTCTTTTGTCTTTATTTTTAAAATTTTTTTAAAATATATTTATTTGGTATATTGTAGAAACAAGCAGCTGAATTCATGGAGAAAATTCGATCAGCTATTCTTAGATATATGACTGTCTAGTGACCTCTCTGTTCTTTTACTTCGCTTTAGATAAAAAATAAGGCAAAAAAACTGAAATCGTGGAAACAATTCCCTTGCAAATTTCCAATATTTGATCCACCCCAAGCCACTGTTCAATATAGCGTTCAATTTTTTACAATATGCATTATATTGATCTAATATGTCGTAAGAATTCATTATGCATTTTTTTTTGTTATAAGAGTGAGTGATCAAGTTCCATCAACCATCATTGAAGTTTAGATTTGAAATTTCATTATCACAACATTAATAACATTCATAATTTTAAGGCAATTGATATTTTATAATAATGATTTTATTAATGAATCTTAGAAATTTGAGACAATAATTTCTGTTGGGTTTATCTCACATTAATGATGAATGATGTTAGTAACTTGTATATATGCTAACGGAAAACCTTATTTCATGAGTTAGCTTTTATATTAAGAGAGATCTGTGACACATGTTGCAAGCTCCTTTTGGAGGCCCATTCGGCATAATAATATCTATAAAAGATCATAAAAAAATCATGGATAACTTCAATAATGACCCCTAAGTCCATGGGTTTTGTATTGACGAAATGGTTTAACTTGTACAATGGGGAGACTAGAGTTACTCCCACATGGTGCCTCGATTGTATACTTTTTAAAATATTATATTTTAAAATTTTTTTAGTTTTCTAAGTTAATTATAATTAATCATCATCATTTTCTTTTGTATCATTATGATTGTACTGACCCATTACCAAACCTAAAACTATTGTTTTCTAATATTATTTAGTTTTTGCGCAAGATTGATATCTTTTTATTTTATATGTTAATTATATTTTTCAAATAAATATCATCTTTTCTCTATTAAAATTATTTCATAAACTAATTATAATTGATTATAATCATCTTCTTTTTATATTATGTACTAACCCATTATCAAACATGACACTATTTTTTTATATCATGTATTTTTCTATAGATATTTTTTAATAAAAGTATAATCACTTTATAAATTATATTTTTCTACACCATTTTTACATTTTGTTATAAATTTTAGAAACTTAATGTATTTTGATTCTGAATATTCATATTTATGTTAGAATACAAATTAACTATGATCAATTGATTAAATTTATTTAGTTTTATATTTTTAAAAAAATTAAATCAATTTAAAATATAATCCTATTTACGTTAAAATTCAATTATACATTTTATTTGTAAGCTTTGAAAAATATATGTACATTTGTTAAATTTTGATTTAACTATAAACCTCATCAACATTACATTATAATTCATATATAAAAATAATATATTGTAATTAAACAAATAAATTATCATATAGTCCAATTAAACATGGAAAAATAATTTTTTTATTATTGGAATTAAATTTTAATTAATTAAATATTTTATGTACGGATAAGGTTCTCAATGACAATTAAATATTGTTTTTTCCCCTGAAATTAAAAAAAGGATATATTTTCAATCAGTAAAAAAGTTAGTGTATTTTAATTACAGTTGGCAAAATTTTTAATATTTTTTGAATTTTTAATTAATTAAATATTTTATGTATAAACCGACAAGGATCATATTTTCTACTAAATATTAGAAAAATTCATTTTATTTGAATTATATATATTTTAAATTATTTAATTATATTTTAAAAATAATGAATTCAGATTGCATTAATTGTTTCCCTCATTGAAATACAAGTTAACTATTTTGAAATAATTTACTTTGTTTGAATTTCATATATTTCAAAGAATTTAAATCAATTTAAAATACAAATCTAACTCAAACTAATAATTGATTATATATTTTCTTTGCAAGCTTTGAAAAAAATCCATGTATTAGTTGAATAAGATTTAATAAAAAACTTTATTAAATTATTCTATATTTTTTTCTTAAAAAGATATATTATATTTAAATAAAAGGTAAATATACCTTCGATAAGTATAATCCTAGTTTTTTTAATCTGACTTTAAGATCAAAATTCCCTAGCAGATTCTTGTCCCGGCACCTTTGTTTTTTTTAAAAGATTTGTAATAATATTATACTCTTTATCAGTTCTATTCCTTTATAAAGATTTTTGATAATCTTATAATCTTTTATCCATTAGATTATTAAGATGATCAACTTATAATGCATTAAGATATAATTAGATCCTTAATTAAGAGATATGATCTATCTTTTAATTTATGTATGTTATTAAGGTGATATATGAAATTTATTAATTACATGCACAATATCCGGTCTAGTATTAACGAGATAAAATCAAAGATCAAACTAAACTTCTATACATTTGCTCGTTGGCCAATTCATCAATATCATTTCTTTTTAATTTTTCATTCATAGTACTCATAGGTGTACACATAGGCTTGCAATTTGACATGTTAAACCTTTTCAACAAATCACCTAAATATTTCTTTTGAGAAATGAAAATGTCATCTATCTTTTGTTTCACTTGAATGCTAATAAAATATCTCATAAGTCTTTCATTATGACATTTTTTGAATCGATCAACATCTTATCATAATTGCTAGCATATAGCAAATCATCAACCAAATCTTTCATCTCATACTCTTTCATAGTCATATTTTTAAAATCAATCAACATCTTATCGCAATTGCTAGTATGTATCAAATCATCAATGTATAAGTAAAACATGAGGAAATTATTACCTTCTATCTTTACATAAAGTGAGGGCAAATTTGAGCTTCTCTGAAATCCATTCTTCTTCAAGTAGTTAGTAATCTTATTATTCTATTCTCTAGGTACTTGTTTTAGGCTATATAGAGCTTTCTTTAATTTGTGCACCTTGTCTTCTTGTCCTTCAATCACATATCTTTGAGGTTGCTTCACATATACCTATTCTTTTAATTCATCATTCGAGAAAGTTGAAACACTTGTAACTTCAATTGAGTCGCAATAACTAGCATAGTTCTAATTATTTCCATCCTCAAAACTAGTGCGAAAGTTTCATTGAAGTCAATCCTATGTTGTTGAGAATATATTTTGACAACCAATCTTGCCTTGTGTTTTTGAATTGATCCATACTCATTAAATTTGGCCTTGTACACCATTCCACGCAATTTACATCTTTACTTTTTGTTTTTTCAACAAGTTCCAATGTTTATTTCTTTCAAGCATCTTTATTTCTTCATCCATAGCTTGTGCCCATTCTTCATGCTTTATAGCTTCATCAAAGTATTGAAGCTTAAATGCAAAACAACGTTATATTCTATAATTTATTGTAAAGAACACACGTTCCTTGGAGGAGAGTTTGAATCAATTCAGTCTTACTTGCCCTTCTCTTTGTTGTGTGCTAGTAGGTAGTATAAGTGGTGATGGGCAAGATGAATTAAAATCTCCATGGTTTTTAACAACTTTATTGATAGTTAGTGTTTCATCTAGGTTTGGGTGCAGATATCTGAATTACTGGGTCCGAACGAAGTCCAAAACATGTATGACCGAATTTGACCGACCGAATTCCACCGAATAAAACAAACTAAACATGAAATTTCTTTGTCTGACCAAATGACTCTGATATTTTTTATAAATAACATAATGCCTTCAACATTTATGAGATTATTATTATGTTTTATGGAAATTTCAAATCATGATATTAATTAAAATTAATTAAGTTTATATATAAAATTGATATTTAATATCTAAAATAACCCAAAATGACTTAGAAAGAAAAAAGATAAAGTCATCCTCATATTTAGAATTTAGAACACTACATTCACATCAACAATCATATCAAATCACTTACTTTATAGTTAGAATGCTCTCAATTAGTATCATAGTTTACTAAATTTTAAAATTTTGCTTGTATACATTTCCAAGTCAAACAAAAAATAATCGATGTATAGAAGCTTTAAAGTAATCTTTGACATCAAAATGTAATACAATATTAAATATACTTCAAAGATAAAACATTCTAGTAGTTAATTCTTCATCCAATGTATCTCACCTGCATGGAAAAATATACAAAAAATTAATTACTTGTAAAAATATTTTGTAAATATTAGAAGAGTAAAAACTAAATATAACATTCTTACATGCTCATTATAGACACAATCATAAATATCTTCACATTCTTCAATATTCATTATTCCAAACAAATTTGATAATGAACTTATTTGTTTCTCTACAAGTATAAAATATAGTAGTAAGAGAAGAAAATTGTTAAAAAATATATAAAAAATAAAAATATGTGGATATAAAATATAAATTTCCTTTATATTTATTCCTCAACCAATTTTGTGCGCATATCAAAGTTTCAAGTATTTTTCGGCTCAAACTACTCCTAGTTTAGCCAATTATTTATTCTTCAATACTAAATGCCAATTCAGAGGTGATGGTTGACATAGGAATAGCTAAACCATCTTAAATAATTTTTCTCAAAATAGGATATTTTACTATGCTCAATCCCCACCATAACAATATATCAAATTGCTCATCTACTTTATCTACAAAAAGAAGAGTTGGTTCATCCAAATAATTTTTTAAATCAGTTCATATTGGCTTCTTTGATGAACATTCTATAATCAACTTACTTACTTCTTGCAATTTTTTACTTAGGCCTTCAATAGGATAAATAATTGATGAACTTCTAATTCCAATAGAGGGTTTGTTTGATACACATCTAGCCATAGATTTCACATCAATCTTATTTTTTGAATTTTCCAATTGTAATATAATATTTCTTTATTCATGTTTTTTTTAAAAAAATTGATTTTAATTTTTATGCTAATTTACATGAGAGAAACTGAGGAAAAAAAAGAGATAATGATTATATAAATGAGAAATTAGTTTCTTGTGAGAAAAATAATATTTATAATGAAAAAATAATTAGAAAATAAAATAAATATGAGATGAAAATAATTTCCTATATTGACTAAATTTCGAATGTGTCCGAGGAGAATTTTGACTATGGACGACTTACTTTTTGCTCGAGGTTAAATGGATGGATATGGACAATGTCTTGTCCAATGTCCAACCCACCGACGCCCACCCCTTGTTTCATCGTTCACTTCTTTTCTACTTCTAGACATGGTCTCTTCATGTGAGCTTTACCATCACACACTTTTCATGTCTCATTCTTATCAAAGATCACATCTTTTGAAATTACCAATTATTTGTTGGTTTTGATATTTAATAATTTTCGATTCTTCACAATATTCAATAAAAAGACATTTCTCACATTTTTCATCAAATCTACTTCTCTTTTGGGAAAGATTGAGAGCATATGCACCTAAAAATTCTCATCAAAGTACTCACTTTAGGTTTTCTCTTTTGAGAATGTAGACTAGGGTATTTATCGCTTGTTAACCGAAAATGATTAGTCACCTTGGGAAGGCTTACTTTTCTATATATATTGATGCTTTCCCATGATTCCCTTTGATGTTGGATATATGTTTAAACATATGTGTTTGCCCGATTCACATTGAATTGAGCAATTCTGATTGAAAGGCTAAATTAGGAAAAATTGAAGTGAATTGACTGATTGATGATCATTTTAAAAAACTAAACAATTTGCCTAGTTTTTTAAATTGGTAGGGAGCCAATCCAATTAAAATCAGCCGATTCAAAGTTGAATCAGTTGATTTATGAAACCATGGTGCCCATCTCTTCATCTGCTGGTCCAACATTATTTTATCATGATGGAAACTTGTAAATCCCCAAAAAAGTCAAGTTAGTCTCACATTTAATACCTAATGAGGTAAGATCTAATATATTAATGAGGTTGTGCTTAGGATCTTCAACTTAGTTATTCAATTTTGAAGACATAACTAAGCTCATCAATTTGCACTAATTAGGCCGGGCCTTTACAACTAATATTAGAGCTAGCCCGAGACCATGTTGGATGGATGAAGGTATGTTAAGAGTTATAGCCAGCAATTCTGAAGATGGACCTTATGGTAGGTGGGCTGAAACATTCCTAACAAAGTTAAGTTAGTCCCACGTCCAATAACTTCAATATATTACTGGAGATATGCTTAAAATCTTGAACTTGATTAATCACTTTTGAAGAGATGACTAAGTCTATTAGTTTGGACTAATTAAGCTGGACCTTTACAAAACTTCTTTGCCAAGTATTTATGCCATAAGTCGAATACAACCATAAATACATATTTATTTCCTTTTTTTTCAAGGCAAGTGGACCAACTTTGTTTGCTATAGTTAGAAGTTGGGGTTAGCTAGATTCGAAACCATGACCCTCCGCAGTGGAAGGCATGCCCTTAAATACACATTTGTTAGTATGCATATTTTGACCGTAGGAATTGAATTATGTCATGATTTTCCTTAATTAGGATTCTTTAGAGTTCAGTAACCACAAAAGCTAAGTTTGGTACCCACTAGCTAATTATCAGTCTGAAATTTGAAATCCCCATAGAAAAAGATTTCATTCCCTAATAACCTGCATTCTAGGAGCCTAACATAACCCAGGTGTAATTAGGATGGGGTCTACACGAACCAAGTTAAATTGGGCATTACTTTGTTCATATTAGGTTTGTTTCTAAATCAGTTTGCTCAAGCCCTACCCATTGCGCTAGTAGAATAACTGCTAATAGCAACTGACAATTTGCAACCAACATTTGAGGTCGTATATTAGTAACTGACTTGCATTCGCATTGAAACCCGCGCTGTTTTCCTGACAATTTTTCTGTTGGTTCAGTTCTAACCTAGACCCTATAGCTTTTCCCTGGAGTTAGACACACCCGACAAGTTAGTATCTATAGAGGTTATTGATTCTTTTGCTTTAGGTTTTTGTCGAGTCGTAGTTAGATGTTAGAACCCTTTCCCTCGCTAGTCGAGTTAATTTCCTCATGTTTGAAACCTTTATAGTCAATCTTAGCCCTGGCGGGATCCACGGTATGGTTCTTGAGGTCATCGCTCGTCGCCCTAGGGAGAAAACCCTAGGTGCATACAAATTGTGCCCAACGCAACAACGCCCTGCTAGTGCCCTTGAGCTGGTGCTTTGGGGATTTTCCCGACCTTTTGTTTGGATGCAAAGGCACCCTATAATACCTTGGCTGTTAGCCTGAGTTTTTTGAGTACGTTTGATTGTTACCCATATCGGGATAGTAGGGTCCGACCTCTTTGCCATGATTAATCTACGGTAGGGTATGTCTTTGTTTGGCCTTAGTCTCATTTGGCTTTGGTACCCTCGTTGGACACTTCGTGCATGGCCCCCTTTTAATTTTGGTATTGTTGAGTTGTGTCTGTAACACCTTGATTTTGGTTCACCTGAGAACTAAATAAAAAATGTTATGATTGAGTCGAGTCATATTTAAAGTTGTTGGTCGGTATGACTCGATCGATAAAATAGATCGAAACAACCCACTTGATGTCACGAGAATAAAAAACATTATTAAATATGCGTCAAAATGCATAAAATATAAATAAAAGTAAAAAAAAAATAACTGCGCTTAGCACAAGTGTGTGTAATGTTTATCTATTATCCCACCAAAGTTGACTTAGGATTTCCAAGACCTACATATATTATATGAAAAATGTTAGTGACAAACTGGTCTAAAAAATAACTAATACAAACTAGCAGATGGGTATTCCATTACCCACGAAAACTTATGAAAGTTCAAAATTGCCACACACTAGGTGGTCAGCAAATATTCATACATATAATGCTTACGCCCTTACATCCTCTATATTATACCCGTCATGGTACTTGAGTGGCAAAATGAATGGTTAAGTTCATGCTACAAATTCCAAAAATGTGTTACTTTACATAATACCCTCATACACCGCTGTACCTCAAGGTTTGAAGGAGTACTAGCGCGGTCCATAAATATCTCCATACCGCTCACTCTCTTATTCGTGAAATCCATAAAAAAATGCGTATACTTATATAATACGTATAAGGAAGAAGCTTGTATCATATATTTCTAGAGCTTCAGTTCGAAAACTGACAAGAGGTCTCATTATTGTAGTTTTATTAAACACATGTAGAAAACACGGCTAAACAGCCTAACATCGAAGGGATATGATAAAACACAGCTGATCATGTCCTATGTCTAAAACACGGTTAAACTCGAAACACAAGGAGTCAAACAAAGTAAAGGAGAGTCCTACGGACCTATGCTCTATGCTCCATGCACGCCGATACAACTACGGCGAGCTCAAACTCGGTAACCTACTTCGAAATCCACTGCTAAGTAAAATACTAAGATCTCTATATGATGTAGATTCGTGGTGTGTGCTCATATCATAATTTCATCCTAATAAATAAGACAGTGCCAACTAAACATACAATTAAACATATGACACACAAATTGAGATATAATAATAATAAATAACAAATAAATGAATACAATCATAGATAATTAAGTAAATAATAAATACATGAATATAAATAATACTCTAATCATGAAATAATAATAATAATATAATCATACAATATAAATACCCGACAAAATATGAGTAATTGTCATATATACTCGTGTTAGTAAATATATAAATAATTAAATAATTTAATAATTTAATAAAAAATAATTAAAGAAATAAATAAATAAACATTTATATAATATTGATTAATCATGAATAATATTAATATCATAGTAATAAAATACAAGAATGCATAATTAAATTCAAATAAATAATAACATAAACGCAAACAAACAACTAGATAAATACACACACACACAATTTAATAAACATGCATCATAAATAATAAGTAATTAAATAAACATGCATCATAATCAATAAATACATGAATAATAAGAAATGAATAATAATAAATAAATAATATAATATAATAAATTAAAAAAATAATAATCATAACATCCAAACATGCTAAATTATGTGAATACGCATCTAAACTAATGTATGAGTTCTTGAAGTGTGAAAAATAGTCGAGAAATGACCGAATGCAGATTGAAATGAGCTGAACCGGACCAAACCGAGTTGAATCAGACTGAGTTAAATGGGCTTAACCAACCCGGTCTGGGTTAAATAAAAAATAGGGTGGGTTGACTAGGCAGACATGGACTAGACTGGTGGAGATGACACGGACTCGGAATGACGGACTTGGACACGGATAGGTGGACACAAATGAGGGTAGGCGGATGCGATGCAGGCAAACGGGCCGAACGGTGCATCAAGGTGAAAAAATGCCAACAGCGGCATGGCTAGGCTCACCGCCAGTCGGGATTGACAAAGGGCATCAAGGCGGAGATGTTGGTAGTGTCTGGCCACTGGCTGACCAGAAAATAGCCGGAAAGAGGGTGGAATCACTGCGGGTGGGGCGACGTCGTTGGAGGCAATGCCGGGCATGGTGGTGGCTATGGGTTGTCTCAAAATGCTGATCTTGACAAGGGAAAACTGTCGGGATGGTCGGCTCCACCAAAGGAGACTTACTGACGCCGAAAAATAGCCCGATAGTTGGCTGCGGTAATGATGAATAGTAATAACGGTCATCGACAGTGACTAGAGGGTGCCGATGGTGACGTTGGTTACAGACCAATAGCTGGCCATGAGGTAGTCACGATCGTACCAATCTGGTGGTCGAAGGAGGGTCAGTGTCCCACAACCGGCGAGCTGAAGCGGTGGCGACTGTAATGGTGGAAAACTCTGAAAATTAATGAAAATATTTGAAAATTTTTGAGGGAGAAAACTAGGTTTGACGTGGACGGCTCAGATCTTGCTATGGGGCACGATCTAAAACTCGTGGTCTACTAGGACCCACTTATGGGTATAGGTATAGGCAATATACATGTGGATGAAAAGTTCGGATTGAGACTGTCGAATGTGAAAACTAACTCGAGTCCTAATAGTTACTCTATAGGTGGGAATCGTGACAAGAAAGCTAAATAGGCCTTGACCCTCAACTCAATTGAGTAAAAAAAAATTCTTACTCAATTAAGCTGGGCACACTAGGGCACAATCTGGTGACCCAAAATCCCTATGATGCATGCAAATGGGATATCTAAAAAATCCCAAACGAATACTAAACGTTGTAACAACCTAATCTAGGCTTAAAACAGTGGCTAACTCATACAAATTATCTATATGATTTGCATATACATTGATAACTCATGCTCTTATCATCTACATGTCGGGCATACTTGGCCACTATAAGATGCTTTGACAGCCATCTAGGCCCATACTCATAGTTTGAAAATTAGTATAGCTCGAGCTCGTTTAACCAAGTCGATACAAACTCAAACCAGAAAAATTACAATCAGGTAAAACCCTAACCCAAAGTTGGTGTTTTACAGTGTCTAGATAGAGGTTAGGACTGAGACCATCATATGTCTAGAGTGTGTTTGTTGCGTGTTGGCTACCCTTTAGGCCAATCCTAACCCCTACACTATGCTCGGCATTGTTCTCAAAGTCACCCTAGCACCTTAAGGTGAAAACCTTAAGTGCACATTTTCTGCTTGTAGCGAAAGGGCCCTGTCCCAACACCCTTGTGCTAGCCAAATTTAAGGTTAGGGTTTCAAGTCAAGGTGCAAAGGCACAACCCTAGCACTCTTGTGCCTATCAATTTGAATTTCCCTCTCTTTTGTACACAACGCAAAGGCGCTGGCCCAGTGCGTTTGTAACACCCTGATTTCGGTTCACTTAAGAACCGAATCAGAAATGTTGTGATCGAGTCGAGTCATAGATCGAAATAACCCTCTTGCTGTCATGAGAATGGAAGACATTGTCAAATAAACATTAAAATACATCAAATATAAATAAATGTAAGAAAGTCAATATTAGGTTGAACTCAAGTGTGTGTAGCGTTCATCTATCCTCCCACCAAAGTCGATACAGGATTTGCAAGACCTATATATATTATATGAAAACCGTCAGTAACGAATGTTACTAGTCCGAAAAATAACTAATAGAAACTGGTAAATGGGTATTCCATTACCCACGAAAACTTATGAAACTTCAAGAATGCCTCACACCGGGCAGTAAGTAAACATACTTAACAAATGCCGGCTCGCAAGCACGACTCATAATCATAATCATACATACATACAGTGCTTACGCCCTCATATTCCAGAAATGCACTGCATTACGTAGTACCATCATACACCCGCACTACCTCATGGTTTGAAGGAGTACTAGCACGGTCCATACATATCACCGTACCACTCATTCTCTTATTCGTGAAATCCGTAAAACAATGCATACTTATATAATATGCTTAGGGATGAGGCTTGTATAATAAATTTTTGGAGCTAAAGTTCGAAAACCAACAAGGGATCTCATCCTTGTAGTTTTATTAAACAAGTGTAAACATGCGGCCAAATGGCCCGACATTGGAGGGATCTGATAAAACTCCGCTGATGACGTCCTACATTTAAAACACAATTAAATCTTACAGGCAAGGAGTCAAGCAGAGAAGGAGAGTCCTACAGACCTGTGGTCCAAGCTCCAAGCGTATCTCTACATCTACGGCGAGTTCGAACTCCGAAGCCTATATCGAAACCCACTCCTAAGTAACAAACTAATGTCTCTATATGATGAAAGCTCGTGGTGTGTGCTCATATCATCAGCACATCATAACAAGAAAATAATACTACGAAACCTATAGTTAAACATGTGGCACGCAAATCGAGATATAATATAACTAATAAATAAATAAATAAACAAAGAAATGTATTCACAGATAATTAGATAAATAGTGAGTACATAAACATAAACAATACTCTAATCATAAAATAATAATATAATTATACTATATAAATATTAAGATAAATACGAGTAAGTATCAATAAACACTCTTGTTAGTAAACATATAAATAAATAAATATATAATAATTCAATAAATACATAAATAAATAAAAAAATAGTTAATATTCATTAATAATAAATATTAATAATATCATAGTCATTAAATACAAGAATACATAATTAAATATAAATAAATAATAACATGCACATAAAGAATAAATAAAGAAATAAGTTTATTAATAAATAAATAAATAAATTTGAGTGACCATAATAAGACTGATATTCATAAGTAAATATAATATTCATAATAATAAATAATCATGTGAACATTCATCTTATATGATAAACATATCAATATATATAAATAAATAAATAATAATATTAAATAAATGATTAAATAAAATAATAATTTAAATAAATTCATCATAACATTCAATCATGTTAAACAATGTGAATATGCATCTAAACTAATATAGAAGTTTTCGAATTACCGAAAACAGTGCAAGAACGGACGAAAACGGTCCAAAATGAGCTGAAGTGGACCGAACCAAGCTGAACTAGACCGAATCAAGCTGAATGGCCTGAACCAACCCAAGCTGGAAAATGGGTTGGGTTGGCTGGGCGGACATGGATAGGACAGACGGACTTGGAGATGACCAGGAGGACGTGGTCACAGGCTGGCAGACGTGGTCACGGGTAAGCGATCCGCTAACCGGGTAAACCGGCAGACCAGGGGTGGCGGTGCCCGTCGTTGGAAAGGTCAACGACGGAGCGGCTGGGG